>JARKHS020009648.1:0-14955 GCA_030143305.2 Amblyomma americanum
TCACTTGTGCATTTGTGAGCCAGTATTCACAGTGTGTTGTGTGCGACATGCAACAGGGAAACTAAATAAGTACCGTATTTACAAGTATATAATGCAGCCACGAATATACAGTCGAACCCACATACGGTCGAGCCCACTTATAATGGCCCCACTTAAGACGAACGCTCGCTCGCTAATCACGAACAAGTCCTGTGCGACCGTCAAAATATACATTAGGGCTATGGCGCTCTGTCTCAGCTACAACGAACATCCGTGGGCCTAGCTGATCGGCTACAGCGAACACCTTGGTGCCGTGGGCCACATGCTGAGATCTGACGAACTTGTGCTGTGCAAGCCGCGACAAGCGGCTTTCCCGATTAATCTCCCGCTGCATCTCGCCGAAGGCAGGGAGCAGCAGTTTCCCGGTTTATCTCCCGCGACATCTCGTCGGAGGCACGGAGAAGCGGCAACACGCGAAAAGCGCCGAAACAAAAAAAAAAAACGCTAGCTGAGCTCAGCACGCGTGAAGAACACGCAGGTCAAAGAAAAGGTCGAAAAAGTTACAATGCTCTAACATCACATTTTGCGCCAGTGTCCTGAGCGACGTCAGTGCACGTTAAGGAGTCCTCCACCTCTTTCTTCCTTTTTCTCACTCCCTTCTTTATCCCTTCCTTTAGAGCTGTCCGAAAAAAAGAAAACAAACCTTGCTTGCTTTTGTGCTAGGCATGGAGGGGGGAAAAAAAACTATGGAGGGAGCGTCTGGTGACTGCATCGAAGCCCTGTTGTAAAAAAGAAAACTCCATACCACGTGACAGCGGGCAGCGCGGCAAACTGACTGCTTGGCTGGCTCGGCGTCTCGCTCCCTCTTCCCGTATGTGCTAGGTGCATTGTTTCCTGCTGGTGTGCTCGCGTACCCATTCAAGATGGTGGATACGTCAGCGTCTACATTGGCTACGACAGAAGTGAAAAGCTTTGGACTTGGCGACAAAACTTCTGATATTGAAAGACCTTTCTCAAGGCGCGAAGAACCACGAACTGTTTAAGAAGTATAGTTTGTCGAAGTCGACTATATCCACCATACTGAAAGAGAAGGACAAAATTTACGAGAGTGCCGCCACGGACTCCGCGACGAGGAAGCGCCTACGGAAAGCTACGTATGCAGATGTTGAAGATGCGTTCTTAAAGTGGTTTCTTGACGCTCGGGCCCACAGTGTTCCTATCAGCGGGCCGCTGATGTTGTCCAAAGCAAAGGACTTGGCATTCCTCCTGGACTTTCCAGATTTTCCCCCCGGCAATGGTTGGCTCCATCGCTTCAAGCTCCGCCACGGGATTAATTTCAAGTGCATAAATGGCGAATCGGCAGCAGTAAACGATGAAGACATCAGCACGTGGTTGTCTACAAACTTAGCCCGTATATCAGGTTATGTTGAAAGGGACGTGTATAACGCCGATGATTCTATCAAATGCTCCCTGGCAAAACGCATGCTATGAAGGGCGACACTTGTGCTGGCGGCAAACACAGCAAAGTGCAGATCACTGTGCTTCTGTGCACAAACATCGACGGAAGCAATCGGTGCTTGTCTTTTGTCATCCGTAAATCAATGAGGCCACGTTGCTTCCGCGCTTATGTACCTGTGCGGTACAGACACAACTCGAAGGCATGGATGACACGAGAGTTCTTCGCGGAATGGCAAATCGATTTTGACAGCAGCACGGCAAAGAAAGGGCGCTAAGTTCTGCTCATTCTGGACAACTGTACCGCCCACCATGTGCAAGCTGCCTTAATGGCAGTCCAGATGCTTTTTCTTCCACCAAATGTGACATCAAAAGCGCAACCGCTGGATATTGGCATAATACGGTCATTTAAAGCAGGCTACCGGCACCGTGTTGTGCAGCGGATGCTGATTACTGTTGATCGTCTTGCTGCCAATGTGCCTCTCTAGGTCCCGCTGTACTCGGCGGTAGGAATGATCAAAGGATGGAAGTGGCGGCTGATTCCATCCGGAATTGTTTTCGCAAGGCCAGCATCGGCAGCGCACCTGAAGCAGGCATTGAAGACACTCAGCAAAGGCAGCCTGACGCCGACTTGTGGCGACGCGTTGTTGACGCTGACCTGGCCGGTCACGATGTTGATTGGCAAGATTTTCTTGATGCGGACGACGCTGCTGAAGTTGCGGAGTCCTTTTGCGATGAGACGGCCATCCGGGAAGTTTGTGCATCAAGCGATGCCGAAGCATCAGACGACGAAGAGCCATCGGAGCCAGCGCCCGTAAGCATGGCCACAGCAGTAAACCATATTGAGGCACTTAGAAATTTTGTATATTTTAAGGCCTTGGAGGACCAACACATCGCGGCTTTGGACAGTCCTGAAACCGCCGTCACCGGATGCGCGCTGAAGAGGCGGACGACGATCACCAATTCTTTTTCTCAATACATTTTTTTATTGATTGATGTCGATTTTTTGTATGTGGCCAACATATCACAAACTTCTGGATATAACAAACGAATTCCGCGTGATGTTCAAGTTCGTTATAAGCGGGCTCAACTGTATATCGAACTTGCAAAAAAAAAAAAACGCGTACGAGTTCGATATAAGAGTAGCAGTAAATTTAACAACATACAAACACACTGAGTCGAAAAAATTATTTCTATAATAGCCATTTACTGCGCGCAGATTACCAAGCGAAAAAGTCGTGAATTTTTTTGTTCCTTCCTCTTCATTTCCTCTGAGAGAACACATTCTTCCAGGCTATTGATGGTTCCAAAGAGCTGAGATAACAGCCTTTTATCGACATGCAATAGCGACGAGCCATGCAGAGCACATCGAAGCACGTGGGCACAAGCTCCATCAAGTCCTCGTCACCGGTCGACTCAATGGTGTCCTGGTTATCAGACGTTCGGCAATGTCTTCGCCTGCAAGCTCCTCCCCGCCTCGATCTCGGCATCGTAATCCATGGAGACAAATCTGCCAGTAGCTGCCCCATCACAAATCGCACCAGGAAATTTGACAACTGGTTCCGCAAATCAAGGCCCCTGACGGCTTTGGCAAGCTGACCTGACAAAGAATTTGCCCCATCTTCTCCAGGAAAGTGGAGACCAGAATGTCAGAAGCAGTATAGTTTAGTTTTTTACATCATTCCACTGCCTGCTCAGCCGACCCAGCAGGCCGTGGCCCTCTTTCACTGCCGAGATTCTTGCAGCAATGCCCTGCACACCGTGCATAGACAGAGTACATAAGAGGTCGATTTTTAGATCTTCTCTATTTCTCTGGCTCTGTACGTTTCATGTAACCAATCTTCACTGTGCAGAATATCCCCTGGCCCAAGGGTTGAAGCACCGACGTAGCATTCGGTGGCAGGAAGCAAAGTTCACTGCTTCGCCAGTATGTTGAATGTGCTGCTTTTGAGTGTGTGGTGTGCTGTGCCTCTGCATCTTGCCTTTGCCTACCGTGTTGCTGCAGTGGCGACACCAGCAAAGCGGCCTAAGTACCAGCCAAAAGACCTAGCCATGAAAGTGGAAATATTGAATGCACTCAAGAATGCCGTTTCACACTGCAACGTGATGGACAAATACGAAGTCAAAAGAACAACCTTGACCGCATATGTAAAAAATGAAAAAAGTATCTTGGAGGCATACAACAGTGCAACCTTCATTTCCAAGATAAAACGACTGCTTACGTTGACCCACCCGGAACTCTGAGAACCCGTACTGCGATGGATCACAAACGCACATCAGGCCTAACTCCCTGTGCTTGGGCCACTAATTTGTGTGCAGGCTGCAAGGTTCACCGTGAAAATCAACATTGAGAGTTTTAAAGCCTCCGAAGGTTGGCTCGCCCGTTTCAGAAGCCGGCACAGTCTGAAGAATGTGCGCAGCAAAAGAGCCTCCATGATCTAAGAAGTGATCAAGGAGTGGTGGGCCATTGGGCTTCGTGAACACCTGGCTGCATGTGACATTACGAATATATTCAGCGCCAACAAAACAGCGTCGTTAAGCATTCCCGGGCAAAATGATCACATTCAAAGATGACCCTTGCACAGCAGAAAAACGCAGCAAGTACAAAGTTATCGTGCTACTTGCCGCCAACATGACGGGAACAGAGCGCTCGCCACTCAGTGATTGGGAAGGCGCAAATGCCAAGGTGCTTCCAGAATGCGAGGCACCACCTTGTTGATTACGAAGCTAACAGCAAGGTTTGGACGATATCGAACATTTTTCAGTCCTGGCTACATCAACTTGTCCAGTGCTTTGGAGTCTAGAAATCCATTCACTCCTGGCTACATCAATTAGACTGGTGCTTTGAAGTCGAGAAATGCAAAGTCCTCATTGGTGTGGACAACAGCACTGCTTACTGCAAGGTGTTGGGCCTTGAGTGAATCAAGCGGGTGTTTTCTCCCTCCGAATGCCCATGGATCAGGGCATAATTCAGTATATCAAATGTAAATGCAGAAATCACGTGCTACAATGCATGCTTTTGTGTATGGAAGCTGGGAAGAAGTACGATCTTATGGTGATTCTTAGTGCTTTAAACATTCTGACGCATGAATGGGCCGACACGCCTGCAGCAGTCATAGAAAACTGCTTCCGGCACAGCGGTTTTTGTGCCACCGGACTGCTGTGCTGAGGAAATACCATCTGAAACTGCTGACACAACTGCATCCACAGGAGACGACAGCTGTTTCGATGTCTTGCCTTCTTCCATGTGGCTTGCCATTTACATGACCATCGATGATGGAGTCGCAGCAGCCGGGCAGCTGACTGAGCACGAAATAATCCAGATCACAGGCGCCAGCAACAATAGCTGATTGTGAACAGCTGCCCCAACTACCAAAGTGCACGGTAAAAAGCCACAGGAGCCCTGTCCATGCTGGAGGACTTTTGTTGTGCATTCGATATTTCAACATTCAGATAATTCGCCAATTTTTCGCAGTCCCATCAGTGTCGAATTAACGAGTTTTTTCTGTATGTTCTGCCCATGCCTATTTCCTCTTGATTTCAACTAGGATGTCATTAACTCGCATTTGTTCCCTGGCCCACTCTGCTCTCTTCCTGTCGTGACACCTATGATTTTCCTTTCCATAACCCTAGATGTGATGTGGGTCCGTATTCCGAGTTTGTGTCATAATAAAAAGCATCATAATCTGCCTCAGTGGCCACACCTGATTTGTCGAAACGCCGGAAGCGGATGTGGTGGTTAGGATGCAGCGAAGAGTCGAAGAAACCAAACCGGTGACATCAAACACATAGCGGACCGTGCGCTGCGGTAACCAACCACAACGGAGTGACATCCTGCCGCCACTCACTGTCATAACCGAACCGACATCTGCTTCCGGCATTTCGACCAATCAGGTGTGGCCACTGCGGCAGATTATGACACTTTTTATTATGATACAAACTCGGAATAAGGACCATGTTGATTTGACTGCAGCTGACAGCGAGACTGTCATTGCTTATAAGCCCAAGGGCAAGGCTAAGGCAGCTGTAATTCACAATGGCCATGGGGATGTTTCCCATGCCTTTGGCGCAAAGAGTGGAGCCATGCCTTGAAGGTTGTTTCTGGTGCATGTGCAGGTTGTGCAGGAGAAGTGCAGACTAGAACGAGACCGCAGCCTAAGCCCGGCCTGTGTGCGCCGGCGGGTGGAGGCGCTGCAGCTGGATGGCTGTCAGGTGGAGCTTCTGGGACTGGACTTCACGCTGCCTGGCGGCGGAGGCCAGCTGGAGCTCCGACGAGGTGGCGCCCAGATGGGCGTCACCGTACACAACCTGGCCCAGTACCTGGCCCTCACGGTCCACTGGGCTGCCCTCGAGGGCGTGCGCCGCCAGATGGAGGCCTTCCGCGAGGGCTTTGAGGCCGTCTTCCCCTTGGCACAGCTCACCCTCTTCTATGCCGACGAGGCGAGTACTGTTCCACGTTGTAAGAAGAGAGAAATCTGTCTTGTCAACTGTTTCATGCTTGGCCATGAGTGCTTGATGGAAGATGGCAATACAGTGTGTAGTTTTTACTCACTTTGGTTGTGGGAACCTCAATCCATGTTTCATTTCAGCTGGAGCAGCTCTTCTGTGGCAGTGGTCCCAGCCTGTGGGATGTGAAGAGCCTGATGGACTGCTGCCGGCCTGACCATGGCTACAGTCACGACAGCCGTGCCATCAAGTTTCTCTTTGAGATCCTCAGCAGCTACAGGGCTGAAGAGCAGAGAGCTTTCCTTCAGTTTGTCACAGGATCTCCCAGGCTGCCTGTTGGAGGTGAGAAGTGCTTTATTGCTTTATTGGCACCTCTGTGTCGGTCCCAGCAGAAGTTTCTTGATCACAGATGTTGATAAAAGACCAAATTTCTATGCCAAGTCGATGTCGATGTGCAGCCTCAAATTGAGCTCTGTGACCTGGACAGCCAAGTGTGCATAGTACAGTGCGCCTGTCAATGTAATGCTCTGCACCTTGGCTGTGGGAAATTGAGCTTTTCCATGACACCCAGCTTCTCTAGGCTTTTGCCCACAAGTGTGAATTTTGAGGAACAGAAGTGTGCTTTATGTTGTGATCATATTACACATAAATTGGGTATTTTTTCTGTTAACTCGCAATATCCAAGTTTTTTGTTCTCCTAGTGTGCAAATTCCCTTGCTTTTCTACAATCGGGAGTAATTGCAGTTTGCCAAAAGAGTGCAGTCTGTCTACATTGGTGGGCACACTTCGTCTGGTTGCTAGTAGTGTACATCATACGCATTACACTTTGCCATTGTTTTGTCACACGGTTCTAGTGTGTCATTTGCTATGCTTCCCTGTTGAAAATGCATGAAATGAAAGTTGAACCTCTAGGCATGATGTGTAAGTTGGTATACAACCAAGAACGTCAAGAATATCTTGAGGATTTGTGATCTAGGAGGCAGTGCACTAATCGGCATTCAGGAAATTTTCAGTGTTTAGTATTTGATTCAGTATCCAACTTTTGTTGTTCCTTGATTCAATTTCATACACAATTTGAAAGCTAGTATGTGGCATTTGCGCACCACTATTTATAAAACTGATGAGCAGTTCAATATGTCTGACATACCATATTTACACGAGTGTAAGTCGACCTATTTTTCAAAATTTGAAAATCCAAAGTGGGGCGATCGACTTACAATGGAAACGAAAACATTGCACTGTAAGTAAAGGCAAGACAAACGAGATATCGGGCATGCTACAGCGTGATTGCATTTTTGCTGTGCGGCTCCATCGCATCGCTCTTGGTGCTGGCCTTGAGCAGCTACCATGTCAATGCGCAGAACTGGCATCCCCTCCCCCCGCGGGCGGCGATCGCTGGCGACTATCGAAAAGCAGCAAACTGGCACCTTACACTCCCCGCACATGGCAGCAGGCTGCGGCTGCTGATAAGCGGCGGTGGCCCGATAATGCGATCACGTTCTAAGGGAAGCTCAAGTGTCCAACACGTTTTCTTTTTACTTTCAAATGCACGCTCGGCGCTCAAGGGAGCGTTGATAGTTGATGGAAGGGCTGCTGTTCCAATCGAGGCAGCACCCCCACTTGGAACGGCAGCGGCGCCGGGGAGTGTCGAAAGCCGACGGAAGAGCCGACGCCATTCACGCGTAGTTTCTCTGGCTGTGATGCATTTGACTACTGCCGGCCGCGTTTCACAAGTTTTAATGTTGTGCTTCGTCAGTCTTCATCTGTGCTCCGTGTCCAGTAAGCAACCGGCGCTCATTCACGGCTACATTCAAGATGGCTGCCATTTTTTACGCTGAAGAAACTAACAGCTGCATGCCGGGCCGCAAGTTCAACGTTTGCAACGGGTGATACAGGTGTGGCAGCTGCAGTGTGGAAAATGTTCAGCTGTTCCACCCGATGTCGTGATGTGGCTGTTTGCGAAGTGCAGGATTTCGCTGGACGACGACGCTAGAACGACTTGCTGTGGGACCGCAGAAGTGATCACGAGAGCAGCGCTAGTGAGGACGATGGTGCAAGTTTGGACAAGTAGTCGTCCAGTGACTAACACATTTTCATTTTGCAATGTGCCCACGGGCACGACCACGCGCGGCAGCCGATAGCGGCTGGCGATAAACGGCGGCCGCTGGATAATGCGTTGAACTGTTCAAGGCCAAGCTTAAACAACCTCGGAAGTTTTTTTTTTTTTTTTTTTTCCGGAAATGCGATTTGGAGAGGTCTACTTACATTTGAGTAGACTTACAATCGTGTAAATACGGTATATATCCACGTCTTTATCGGAAAATGTGAGAATCCTTATGCCATTTCTTGTACGATGCATGTTTATACCTACCTCAGTGTGAGATGGACTGGCCTAATCATTTTTAGAGCATAGACCACCTATAACGCATACCGCGAGAGTCGGGAAAATCCGCATTATAAGCGGTACTGCACTGTAACCAAAACATAGTTTCTTCAGGCATTCGTGTTTTCAGAATGCCCAGCCTACCTTCCAAAGTGCGTCTGACAACGCATCAGACGCAAAACACTGCAATCACAGGCAACAAAGAAGTTTATTTGATCTTTTTGTCGAAGCGTCGTAATGAAAGAATGACGTTATTTTAGTCTAGCACTGCGATTAAACTGCATTGCTGATGATGTTATCTTCGAAAACAGTGAAGCACTTAGCACTTGTTTGCTGAGGTTTCTCTTAGCGCAGTAGAGGCGCAGTTTCTCTCAACTGTCGATCGCGTCTTTGCACGAAACTTCTGCTGCACTTTCACTCACTTCGTCGGGTTCGTCCTGGGATAGAAGCTGATCGTGACCGCGCACCACTGCCACGATGTCTTCATCTGAGGCGGCTACTTTACACACGATGTCGTCGGGGTTGGCGGCGACGACGACGAGGAGCTTATCTCGTGTCGGTCCTTGAAATGCTGAATATGATTGTTCAGTGAGATGAAACCACCATGCCCCAAAATGTTTGCGAAGCACCTGGACTTGGCTTGCAATATTGAGCCACTCACAGGAACGCTCTGGGCCCGGAGCTCGCGCAACCGTTCAAAGCGGCGACATCATTTTGCTTTGACGCACGAATCTGCTTCCTTGCAAGCGATGCGGAGTCTTCCTGCAGCTGTTGTCGCGACTTGTCACTGTTCTTCCGAATGGCGGACACAGTAACGTAGGCGACACCATACTTTTGGCCACCGTAACCTTTTTCAAACCGCTCTCGACGTCCTTCATAATGCTCTGCTCAGCTTCGAGAGCTTGCCGTTTCCTGACTTTCGGAGCACACGCCAAAGTAACTGAAGACAGCCGAGGCTGGTAGACTTGCTCACATTGTCAGCTGACTTGCCTAAGTTGTGAACTTTTCGCTACACACGATGACAGGCATGACAAGACGGTGCCGCATGTGCGCATGGTACGAGTAGTGCTTGCAGTGTCATGCCGTGCGCTCGCCACCGCCACGGCTGCTGCTCCAGCATGCTCGTCTGGCTGTGCCATCACGTGCTTTCAAGTTTTGTACAAGCAGAGTGCCCACCGGAGGCGCGTTGGAGAGTAAGAGGAAAAACGCCTGCTTTGCGACTTTTTTTTTTTTTGTATCCTCTCCTGCCTTTAGTGCCTTGAACCACACTGACAACGCTCCTCGCGCCCGCCAGTACTCATGGGCCCGTACCGGCACGCGGGCCGCCAGGCTCGCACTATATGCGGTCTTCAGTTACGCGCTGCCGCGTATTAAGCGGTACGCCAATACATTGAACTCTATGGGAAGCGAAGCGGTTGTCACAAAAAGCCGCATTCAATCGGTCCCGCATTCTAAGCAGTTACGTTTTAAATGGTCTGAGCTGTATAGCCCCATTTGGAAACATTTTGTCTATCAAGTGGCTCGGACCGACTGCATGGTTGTGCTTTGTTGCAGGGTTCAAGAGCCTAAGTCCACCGCTGACCATTGTGCGCAAGACGTTTGAGCCCAACGAGAATCCAGATGACTACCTGCCCTCTGTAATGACCTGTGTCAACTACCTGAAGCTGCCAGACTACTCGGACGTCAGAGTGATGCGTGAGCGACTGCGTGTAGCTGCCAGTGAAGGCCAGCATTCGTTCCACCTTTCCTGAGGGGGGCGGGCCAACTGCATTGTGCTTGCTGCCCATCTGGGACACGGACGGGACAAGGGGGGCACCCACCGCCAGCCCATTTCTCCTCCAGCCACTGGATGCTCTCCCCCACACCACCGCTTTGTATTTTTATTTGTGGCCTGTGCATTCTTCATTACAGTGTTTATGTGCGCCTTTGGTGTGTGCACTGTTTCACTCATGGTGTGCCCAGCAGCCTTCCATTGGAAGAGCACCAAAAGCCAGTCAGTGGTGGAAGGTGCCTGCTGTGTCATTGTGGAGATGGGGGCAAAGCTTGAAGCATTGTGGCAGTTTTTAAAGCTGCACCCAGTTGGCTGCACTTGCACAAAGCCTGGATTCTGCTACATATCTCGCTACTATTTGTCTCTTGTTTTTCCTTAGGTTGTTAGATTGTTGTTGTTCATACTTAGCATTTCAGTGGCCATTTGCCTTTCTCAGGCTGACGTTATGAAAAAAAAAAGAAAAAAACTTAGGACTGTTTTTTTCTTTAACTGTGTTCCATATGGTTCTCTTTTTATTTTTGCTGGCAAAGGCTTGCTGGTATCACTGCAAGACTGTTTGCAGTGACATCTGCCTGTGGCAGGCCAGCCTGCTACTTTCTTTTCAGTCTTGCATCAGTATGTGTGATTCATTTCCTCATTGCCTTGTTCTCGCCTTCGTGCTCACTCTGAAGAACACATGTGGCAAGTTTCTGCTTCTCTTCTTGCACATCATCAAGCCTTGGTGTAGTGCCTTGGTTATCTCACCCCCACCGCCACCACCAAACTTGGTGGCCATGAAACAAGAGCATATTTGGCTGGCGTGTGTGCTCCAGATCAGTGAAGGCGACAGCGGGTGAAGATGAGAGGCGGTGCGTCTCGACAGCCAGAAATAAGCAGACTGCAATGGACAGTGGCTTGTGCCTGTGCGTGTGTGTGTTACACCTACTACAACGTGCTTTTTTTTTTTTTGATGACTGAGAAGTGTGTCTTGGTGTTTCATTTGAAAGGAGAGCCTTTTTTTCCTTGCTTTTATTGAGTTCTAAGTTAATGGAGCACACAAGGGAAGCCTGTAAATGAGTTGGAACAACAATAAAAAGACACCTAAACTTCTGTGTTCTTGACCCTTTTGCAGTGACAAGTACTTTGCTTTGTGTGGTGTAGTAGTTGGCCTAAAGCTTGAGATGTAGACTTATTATATAGTGTGTAGTGTCCAGATTGGGAGTAACAAGTTTCATTAGGCATGGCTCAAGCTCGTGGCTTTAGATATAAGCTATTCATATTCGCTGCAACAGCAAAAAAATCTACAATGCAGAGCATACAAGTCTCCTGCTGCTTTAACTCTTGCTAATTTATTCCTAATAACTCCATCCAATGTTGTCACAGTGATGGACAATCCACATGAGTTCACCTGAATTCTGGAAACTGACAATGTACCGTATTTACTCAAATGCAAGTTTTTTTTTACCGAAAACTGAAGTGAAAAGTACAGCTCTCATTGTAATCTAATATGCGCTGACAAAAGCACACTATGCTGTATTTATTCGCACATCAGCTGGTGGGTCATGCAGTTCGGTCCCCCACTTGGGAGAAGAAAAAAATTGGTAGGGTTTTAATGTAGTTAAACCGAGTAGATGTGCTAATGCATGTGTTTATCTTGGTCGGCTTATGGTTTTGCTTTGCTGGGTCATCAGCACGTCTGGCGACGATGTTATACTCCAGTTAAGCTCTGATCAAGGTTAAGTTGATCTGATCTGTTCATTGCGCAAAGGGAAGTTGATGAAGACAAGACATGCAGTGCACAGCGCGAGAGTGTGTTGCAGTTTAACACAAGTTGTGATCGGCTGTGGTGAGAGCATAGTGCTCTCATGGAGTGGCCAGCGAAGCTGATCTGCTCGCGCCACCACGGGTTCGAAACCCAGTCGTGGCAATATTTATTTCTGCACCCTCAAGGTCATGGACGCCACAAGGTTCTTGGTTGGGTTTGAACCCGTGAAGTAGTCCTTTCACACTAAGAACTAAGAATGCCGCATTGGTCGATAAACGGAAGTTCCGAGCCACAAATACCGATACATCGGAGCAGCGGCCAAGCAGTCGGAAACTCCGCGCCGTAGACTGCGCACTTATGTACCGAGTGCAGATTGTACGCATCGTCCCTACAGAATATGCACGATTTAGGGCACTGAAAGGCCTTTGTTTCGTCGTCTAAGTTTGGCAGACTCCATCAACGTTCACGGCGCCACCGATGCCACACGATAATCACAGTAATTCGCTTCGGGTGCACGGAAAACTTGGCGTTGCTGATGCACGTAAAAAGGCACTCTCTCTACTTTCTTCGCTATCGCTATCTGACGCACTTTTCTGCTACATCGAACTCGTGCAATTTTCCGGCGGCTCTGCACAAGACGATGACTCATTGAAATGTTGCCGAAAACGGCCACAGACGTTCAGGAGGCATGACTCGCCGCTCAGTTCGGTGACTGGGAGAAGTTTCGTTTTCACAGTGACAGCATGGAGGGATTTGGTACTTATCTTTTTATCAGTCTTACCTTGTGGTTGGCTAGCTTGAAACAGAAAGGGCGCATTTATTGAGGTACTTGTGTTCAAAAAGTTCTACTCATATTTCCGTACACTGTGGCATCGTTCCTCGCATTATATTCCCGCTTTGTTTTTTGTTTTTTCCTTTATGTGCCGCAAAGTCTACCCTCTTATCACATTTGGGTAAATAATGGCTGCTGTGGTGCTGGACTGCAGCATAGTGTCACAGCATTGCTGATCAGGATAGTCTTTCAAAGCATACTCTTTAGTAGAGCGCCATGGTATTGTGCTTTGAGCTTAGCACTACAATATATGACTGCCAGGTGAGCCACATTCCTGCAAATTTTTCCACATCTGGGCTCGGTACTATTAGCCTAGCCGCTGTATTGGAGTTAAGCAGCAAAACAGCAGGAGTGCTTAGGGTGTTTACGTCCAAGAAAGTGGGTTCAACAGTAGCTCTGCACGGCAACAAACTTGCCTGCATTTGTTAATAAATTACTATGTGTAGAAAAAAAGGATATAGTGCCAAACAGTTGCAAACTCGGATGATTCGCATTTCCGGTTAAACTTTTAAAATTTTCGTTGGGTATATTTTCAGTGCATTCTAAAGCCGCTTAATTTGTGCCGTGGTTAGGCTACGTTTGGTGAATTCTAAGTTTTGTCTTGCTGCTCCCAGCGCGCGAAAGAGCAGTGGCCGAGGTCTGATACTCAAGTTCGTGGTGCTGCGCGAGCTGAGAATTCGGCCACGTAGCTTTTATTTTTCTGAGCTTCGCTACTAGCCCGCAGTGATATCTGCTATCGGCTGCACATCAGAGAGCCATTAAGCTCAGCTGCGTGCCGTTTCGGATGCTGATTGATGCTTCGCTAAAGCCCTTAGAGAGAGATGCCGGCGGGGTGCGTTAGCTTGTACTGGCAGATGTTGCGACATCACCAAGCAGCCATAGGACACACACTGCAAGCCAAGCACCCCCATTTCAGACAATCCTACACATTTCGTTCATACCCGTCACTGGTTGACCTCAATGCAGCGCCAGTTTTCCAGACTACATTCGTGCCAAATTTATCAGCAACCGTGTTTCTTACAGCGTTCCAGGTGGTGTCATACGATTTCTCGTTGCATACATGAGCTGGTCAAGTTGGAGGCTAGCTTGCGACAGATTCGAACTGATGACGTATGCATCATCAATCCGCCTTTTTCATTTTCCTGTGCTGCCACCTCGCGTACAACGCTGGAAGCTCACTGGTAGGGTACTGCGCGCCCAACCTGGCCGGACTGAGTCCCGCTGCGGAGCACGTTTTGTTGGAATCTGTCAACGCTGGCATGTCCTGGGCAGGACCTGGTACCTAGAGGGTTTCTAGGGTTGACTGATGGCTGGGTGCGAAGTCCAAGGCAGGCTGTAGTGTCCACTGAAGAGCAAATTCTTCAGTATCTCCGGTCATCCGGCATGCGATGCGAACACCAGATAGCAAGGGCCGCCGCTTCAGAGATGAAGGCTACATTCGGAACATAATGTTCAATGAAATATCCCCGATCAGTGAGGTTGGCGTTTTCCGCTGTATATGCCTGCCATTCATGAAAGGTGGATACTACATCGTGCACGCCGTTGTACAGAAAACGACTGGGGACAACAGTTTTCACAAGCAATCATTGTGCTCAAGCGCTGCAGAATAGCTACACGAGCATAAAAGCGCAAGCGTACTCTCAACAAAGCAGCTCTGCTAGCATTTCACTGTATTTTCCCACAACACACCGCTGCATAGGTTAAACAAGCATGCACGTCCATAAAGACTAGCGCGAGAGGCGCATATTAATCCATTCCGGCGATACCACGCAGAGCTCTTCATCATGGATATGATTAGAACACACGCATAACGCACTTTCTTCTTCTGCCTCTTAATACATGGCACATACCCACACGGGGGGATTGGCCAGGGTGTAGTGGCATAAACAAGGAAATTTCCATAGGAGATTATGACAAAATTTTAGCACCATGCGTGAATGCTCTCGTAGATTCTTTTTCGTTGCCCGCTCCATCGCGCGTTGAAAGCGGCTCACAGCACTTGCCCATTTGCCCTTCTTGCTTGAGAAAGCAAATAGCGTCGGAACGAAGTCTGGGTGCCGCGGTGACATTCGGGGCCTTCGTGCCCATGAATAAAACACTTCGTGATAGACTGCACACGCATTTAAACACTACCTCGTCCGTACCTGTCACAAAGTGATTCGCGCACAGTATTGACGGTGCCCAAGGGCGGCACGATCGTCGAGCCGGCGAACTGCTTTTATCCACGCTTCGCGTCGAAGGCTGTCCCGGGAAGCGCTCGGAAAGCGAAAAAAATCAGTTTGCTTCCCTTTACATATTGGGCATTGCTGCCGTATGCAACACATTTCGTAGGTATCGCCAAATGC
>JARKHS020009649.1:0-89114 GCA_030143305.2 Amblyomma americanum
GCCCAAATTACACGTTTAGGAAATCGGTCTTAAGGGTATGTTTAGCGCTGGGGCAAAGCTAGCCTGCATGTTCTGGCACGTAATGCATCGTTGTAAATTTTGATTCTTCCACCAAATTGTCGCATCATTATGAAGTAAAGAATTTCGAACTCGATAATCATAGCTGTGTTGCATTATGCATTATGTTCGGAAATTTTTCTGCCGGACTGAAACCAGAACCTCTCATGCTCAGAGGACACCGCATCTTTTGCAGCAGCCACTACCATAAAACTGCATATGGATGAATGGCGGGTTTCTTTCAGACGAGCACGCAGAAGAAATCTTTCGGTGCAGAAGCACTACTTCACTCGCAATTTTGGAAAAGCCTATGTCTGCCCAAAGCATCTCAAATACCTAGAGAAACAAAATATTTCCCTCACTTGGTTTTCAACCCGCGGGCGAAGTGAACTGATCAGCTTTGCCGCTGCACAAGAAAACTATGCTATCGTTACTCCCGATAACGCCGTTTAAATTTAACTGTAGCATGCACTTGCGCTGTTGCAGCAGACACTTGCTGTTTGTTGCAACGTCTTCGTCTTGATTAAGTTTCCTGTGTGCGCAAAAGTCACTAAAGGAAAGGATACGCGCATAACTGGTTCCCTGGGTCAGTGGACACCTCAATCCTGTTTGAGCTGCGTCAGAAAAGAGGGACATGTGCGCTGCTTGCGTTTGCGTTGACAACGCTTTGGCAGAAGCGCGAAACTGGAGCTGCGGTGGAAGTCCCGCCGCGGTGGCTCAGTGGTTACCCTCGTCTACTGATCCGGATTACCCGGCTTCGAAGCCGACCGCGGCTGCCGCGTTTTGATGGCGGCGAGACGCTACGGCGCCCGTGTGCTGTGCGATGCCAGCGCAATTTAAAGATCCTCAGGAGGTCGAAATTTTTACAGAGCTCTACACTACGGCACCTCTTTCTTCCTCCATGCTCTCAGTCATTTCTTTATCTCTTCCCTTATGGCGCGATTCAGGTGTCCTCCGAGATGTGATACAGTTACTGCGCCATTCCCTGTCCCCAACAACCAAATTTTAATTTTATTTTTTTTCTGTAAAAGGGTAAGGTAGACCACTTAATGAACACATAGGTAGCACTGCTTAGCTTTTACACATCTTGTGGCAGAAGGTGAACAAAGTTATTGTGACACGCAGTTTACACTCGGGATTTCTGTAAAATAAAGAAGACCGTTTAAAGAACACATTGAAACCACTGCTTATGCTTTTACTGATGTAATGGCATAAGGTGAACAAAGTAAATGTCGCACGCAGTTACTGTCATTCTCAAAATATTCTGGAGGTTTAGCTCCGGTTAACCCTGGTGGAAAGCAAAAAGCTGCGTCCCCCTGGCACCGTTCGTGGTCGAGCGACTGGCGGTTTCCATAGACAGCCATACTCTCACACACACACAGTGCTAGGCATTTTTTATTCGTTAAACATGTTGCTTTTTTCGAAAGGACGTTAAAGCCGCTCACACAAGACAGTATATATTTATTATTGCATTGTTGATATTTACAACTATTTTTGCTTGTTGGACGCGGAGATATGGATCCAAACCACGCTCCAAACAACGCGCAGACCATGCAGATGATTTTACAAAAAGCCAAATTGAAAAAGAGTTTTTTTTGGCGGGGGGGGGAGGGGGGGCGGGAAAGGAAATGGCGCAATATGAGAAAGACGTCATTTTTTTCCACTCAGTTTTAGAAAAGAAAATTTCGCCTTGCTCCCATTGCGCCATTTCCTTTCCCCAAAAAAAATGTCTTGTTCAATTTCGCTTTCTAAAATTATCTGCATGGTTTGCTCGCCGTTTGCAACATAATTATACTCCGTCTCACAAGATGTTTGCAGCACTACGAAAGGTACAGCTCTCTCGTCCAATCAGGATGGCACGCACTACATTAGTGTGTTCCTACGCGCCTGTGGCTCGATCCACCTGATGTCCAGGTGGCTTCTTTCTACCTCTATTTATAGTAGCACCGAGCCACAGGTGTTCCACCGCGCAGCGCCGCGCCTTTCCTCAAAATCCAACTTTCAATTTTCAGTTTTCTCTCGCTTCTTTCCCTCCTTTATCTCTTCCTTTACGATGCGGTTCGGGTGTCCACCGAGATATTGTCTTCTTTCCCTCCCTCCTTTATCCCTTCCTTTACTGCGCGGTTCGGGTGTCCACCGATATATGTGAGACAACCAGGGTACTGTTCTCATCAGTTCCTCTGTTGTCGCGTCGCAGTAAATTTCAGTAATCGTGTCATGTGCATATAAATTTATTTACTCAAGCGTGCCGAGGCAGCCGAGTGTCGATGGTGGCGAAATGCAAAACAAGCCCATGTGCTGCGCGAGAGGCAACGCACGTTAAACAGGTTCGATCATCTCATCGTCCTCATAACAACTGAATTCAGCACTGCTGGTTGTGTCGTCCTCCAGGTTGACAACAATGGCCGGTCCCTGGTCAACAACATCGTCGATGATGTGGTCCAGTTTTCTCATCACATCTTCCTCACTGATAATATGCTGCACGTAATTCTTCCATTTCTCAACAGTCACTTGCGTGATGCCTTGCCAAACCAGAAACTCGACGTCTTGGAGCTTAAACGTCTTGTTTTGGCTGGCCACGAAACCCTTGACGTCGCTCCAGACAAGCTCTATCGGGTTCAGTTGGCAGTGGTACGGTGGCAGGCGCACAACGAGATGGCCAGCAGCTTTAGCAATGCAGTCGACACGGTATTGCTCCCCACCTATGTTCACATTGCTGACAAGCTGCATGAGCTCGGCCTTCACCATGCCGCTGCTCCACGCGACACCTTTTCCGGACAGCCAAGCCTGTATGTCCTTTTTGAGGCTACTCATCCGCGGCACTTTATTCTGCTTCACAGAATGATATGGCGCGTTGTCCATCACTATAACGCTGCCAGGTGGTAGTAGTGGGAGAAGTCTCCTGGAGAACCAGTTTTCGTAGTGTTCCCCGTTCATTTCCTTGAGGTAATCGCCCGAGTTTTTCTTCGCTCGGAAAACTTCCGCTGCGCCTTCGACAAAACCTTGCTCACTACCGCAATGCGTCACAATAAGCCTGCCACCTTTGCCACTGGGGTATTGTAGACCAGTCGACCGTCCGGATCGATGCGCTTGGTGTGCAGATTGGATGGTGCAGTCAGTCCACACTCGACTTCGCGTGTGGCCGGCGTTAACCCACGTTTCGTCGGTGAAGAAAATAGGCCTACCCTGGCGTCGCAGCTCCGCTATCTGGCGCAGATACCGGCGGCGACACTGCACAATGTGCGTCGCTTCGATTAACATCGCATTCCGAGAGCGCTTCTTATATCGGAAGCCAAGTTTCTTCAACATCCTCTGCATTGTCGCTGCGGACACGGTCGGTAGCGTTTCGTCCTCTTCGAAATGCGCAACCACCTTCGCGATAGTTGGAATTTCCCCTCTCTGGAAAAAGGTGTGTACCACCCTTCGCAACACGCTCAGGTCAAAATCGTCCAGCTTCTTCGTCCGCTCGCGGCCTCTTCCGCCAGCACGCTTCTTCGGTGACAACACTCGGCCCGCGTTCAACGTCTCCGTTGACCACTTGTAAAGCGTGCGCTCGCTCACCTGCGTTAGTTTTGTCGTCCTCTTGATGAGCGCATTTGTACTCCAACTGCCCCCGCACTCGACGCGAAGCGCTTCAAGAACATTTAAAGCCACCTGCTTCGCCTGCTTGGGGAAACAGCGCACTGTCGGTGTAGAGCACACAGGAGACACAACAGACTCGTCCGACGCCATGTTGGAAAGTGGCGACGCATCACTACCTCGCAGCAGGCCTCCGCAGAGCTGTGTCCGTACGGGCTTTGTCTGGTAATTTCACCAGTGATTGAAACACTCCCTACCATTTAAATATACCTGTCCAAATCATGTTTTTAGTTGCAATGCTTATTGTTTTGATTAATAGTCATACACTCCTCAAATATTCGAGGGACTATTTTCTGCGTTTCTGCAGCCCTGATTGGACGAGAGAGCTCTACCTTCCGTAGTGCTGCAAACATCTTGTGAGACGAAGTATAGGTTCAATATATCCGCTTGGACGCGGAAATATTGAACCGAATCACGTTCCGAACGACGCCGCAAACCATGCAGATAACTTTAGAATGCGAAATTGAAAAAGCAATTAGGGGAAGGGGAAGGGAAATGACGCAATGTGAGATAGGCGTCATTTTCATTTCTTAAAATTTTTGAAAAATAAGAATAAAAATTGATTTTTTGGGGAAAGGAAATGGCGCAGTGTCTGTCTCGCATATCGGCGACACCTGAGCTGCGCCGTAAGGGAAGGAATAAAGGAGTGATTGAAAGAAGGAAGGAATAAAGAGTTGCCGCCGTGGAGGGCTCCGGAATAATTTCGACCACCTGGAGTGCCTATCGATATAAGTGAGACAGCTACTGCGTCCTTTCCTTGCCTGAAAACCATTTTTTTCCTTTCAGTCCGACCCGCCGCGGAGGCTCAGTGGTTGCAGCGCTCGGGTACCGATCCAGAGTTCCCGGGTTCGAACCCGACCGCAGCGGCTGCGTTTCGATGGGGGCGAAACGCTAAGGCACCCGTGTGCTGTGCGATGTCATGGGTGGATGGAAACAACTTTTATTAGAAAAAAGGAAAGAAAAAATCTTCCAGGGTGGTCTCCTACTGGTCCAAGAGTCCACGGGCTTGTGCCTCACGTAAGGCCTGATCCACCAGCCATTTCTGGCCGCCGGGCTGAGCGGCGTTCACGTGGAACGCCGCTCCGCTGCTCCGTGCCCGCCAAGGAGAATTAGGCTTAGTGCGGCGACTCCGCCTCGGAGGTCTTCGTAAGCTGCTTGTGCAAAATACAGCGTACCCACGGGCGAAGAAGTCTTCGCAAAAGGTCCCTTGGGTGTTCACGAAAGCCTGAGGTATGAATTTCGAGCCCTATGAAGGTCAATTCGTAGAATAAAGTAGGAAATTCACAGAGCCCATGTGAAGCGCGTCTGCTCCGCTCGGCTCCCTGGCGTCAGAAGCGTGCGATGTCAGTGCACGTTAAGGATTCCCAGGTGGTCGAAACTATTCCGGAGCCCTCCACTACGGCATCTCTTTCTTCCTTTCTTCTTTCACTCTCTCCTTTATCCCTTCCCTTACGGCACGATTCAGGTGCCCAACAATATACGAGACAGATACTGCGCCATTTCCTTTCCCCAAAAACAAATTATTATTATTATTCAGACCGAGAAAAGAACGCAATGCACTGCTGTGATATATGGTTTGGGCGAATATGTGCCTTCAGTATGCTTCACGGCCACTCGGCTGTATAAAACACAAAGATAAATTAGTAGTTCTCCGTAGCACGAGATGGTGCACTGCAAATACCGTTACTTCCTGCTCTTTTTTGGCATTGAGCAGAACATAATGTGAATAGCTCAGTCATAATTTCGCGAATGTGCTGGCGCTGGTCAGAATGAAACGCTGGTGTCCCACACATTCTTTGTGGCTCCGATGGGAACGTTACTCCAGGACTAATTTTTCGCTGGCGGATCATCGCCTCTTTTTTTTTTTTGCTTCCTGTGTGTTTCATGTTGGCTTTGTACCCAGGTCACACGGCATTCCTCTAAGGCATTTCGAGCAAAGGCGCATCTTTTCACCGAAGGAAAGAATACTTAAAGGAGCAGCCCAAAGGTGAAAAAGTCGTTGACGCTTAGCGCCCGCTGCTGTGCTCGACCCGGCTGAAATGAGTGACCTAAAGTTAAAGTGGGGATATCTGCTCTTCCCTTGAGCTCAGGCATTTTTAAGCGAAAAGCTTCGCTATGCTAGTCAACACCGCGCTTCGCGCGAGCTGGCGTATGTCGGAGCACGAGTGACGTCACACACGGCGCAGGTGGCCGCCGCCGGCTCTCTCTCTTCCTCTCTCTCTCGCGCTCCTTAGTGACTACTGCGCATATGCGCCACTAGTAGCACTGAGCCACAGGTGTTTCCACGCTCTCTTTCTTCTTTCCTTTCCCTCCTTTATCCCTTCCTTTACGGCGCGGTTCGGGTGTCCACCCAGATATGTGAGACGGTTACTGTTTCATTTCCTTTCCTCAAAAACAAAAAAAAAATAAGTGAGCCGACGGCATTGATAGAGTTCTGTGGCGTTGACAGATTTGCAAGGGACGTTCATTTTCACGGAAGGAAAGGCGCAAACCAGCTCCGTGGCTCAGTGGAGACCTCAATCTCGCTTCCATATACGTGGCCTGGTGTTAAACTGCAAAAGCCTGCTTTGATTGCGTTCCGCACATTGGATAGGCAGCGCGCCCTCCCTACCACCCTGGGAGGTGGCATGCAGCGCTAATGCATTCTGGCCACATCTCGCTCTCTCACCACCGCCACATGTGCCAAAACACGAATGAGGCGTCCGCATATCCGGGAGCCAGTTATGCGCCTTTCCTTTCATCAAAGCTATCGCCATCTTGAACATTGTCAACGCCAACGCCATTGAACGCCGACATCTTTCGCTTTGTATATCCTAGATTAGCTGAGAAAATTTGCTTAAGTTTTTTATTCTAATTGCTTCCTTGGAAGATCTACAATAGCTGCGCTAACCAGGGGCACTCTGTGTTGCACTGAAATCGCAGGTTCTCGAAGGCAGCGCCTTTGAGCTTTTAAGGTCTCAGACGGCCGCCTTCGCCTCCAAGGCCCTTAGCGGCAAGGGCGCAACATTTGTGTCGTGTAGCTGCACACCTTACACCTTTGAATACATGGACCCGATTCTCAAAGGCCTTTGCGTTCCCCGCGTCACAGGGGTATTAGAGTCAGTTTAAAACTTTGTCTCCATCTCTTTTAGGTCCGTGCGTGTTTCACGCTAGCTTCGTACACAGCGGTTGGCGGTTAGTTGTTGGGGAAGGGAAATAGCTCAGTACCTGTCTCACATCTCGGCGGACACCTGGACCGCATCTAAGGGAAGGAATAGAGGAGAGACTGAGAGAAGAAAGGAAGAAAGAGGTGCCGTAGTGGAGGGCTCCGGAATAATTTCGACCACCAGGGGGTCTTTAACATGCACTTATATAGCACAGAACACGAGCGTCTTTGCGTTTCATCTCCATCGAAACGCAGCCCACGCGGTCGGATTCCAATGCGGGTACACTGGTGTACCCAGCGACGCCTTAGTCATTTTAAACGGTGGTCTTCGTAGAAGTTTTGTTAATCTTTAAGGGGGTTTAAGTTCCGAAAGCGACAAAGGCTAAGAGGGGTGCCGTAGTGAAGGGCTCCGGAAATGTCTATCACATAAGGTTCTTCAGCGTGCACTTACATCGTACAGTACACGAGTCTCTATAATTTTGTTGTTGTTAGTGGGTAGTAAAAAATCAAACATGGAAAGAAAAGATGTGCTAGACGCAGAATCTGCGATCGAAACATGTAGCACCTGAGCTGCAGCCGTCGCCTCCGCGATAAATTACCGACACCTGTGGCAAATAAAGTTGTGAGTCTCTTCCTTTCTCTCTCCAAAATATGCTCAGCATAGCCGCAGCGGTTGCTCATTGGTTAAGGCGCTCGTCTACTGAGCCAGAGTACCGGGCCACGGCTGCCACGTTTCGATGGAGGCGAAACGCAAAAGGCGCCTGTGTGCGGTGCGATGTCAGTGCACGTTAAAGATCCTCAGATGGTCGAAACTAGCTCGGAGGCCTCCACAGCGGCAGCGCTTTCTTCCTTTGTTATTTCACTCCCACCTTCCTCCTTTAATTACGGCGTGGTTGCTGTGTCCACTGGCATAGAACCTTTTTCCGTAAGGTTCCGAGACTGACTCCATTAAAATACTGCGTTTAACATTCTAATCATTTGTGCAGCACCCCTTCGAATCAGTCTCCCTCGCAATCTGTGCACAGCTTCCTACGCTTCTTGAGGAAACAGCTGGAAAACTACATGTACATATTTCTACATGTAGTGCCATCAAGCGGCTGCCACAGCAATTATCACAAAAGCTCAGGTTAGCCAGAAAAAGTGGCGCTACACATACGCATCAACATTTGTTTTGGGCAATCATTTCTAGTGAAGAAAATAAATGTCTCGAAACTTTATGGGCAAAGGTTGTATGTGAGACAATTACTGCGCCATTTCTTTTACTCAAAAATTAAACGAATGATTCGCAAATGCGATATCTTGCTGAATAAAGTCAAGCACACGTCGCCTGTACACCGCGGCGGGTGCTGGCTTCCTGGCCTTACGGGCCTGGGATCTAGATCTCATCAATGTAGCTAGGGCTCCTTGTCGCCGGGTGTATCTGTTGCTAAACCATCGTCATCGTTTCGGATGAGGCGGTTGTTGCTCCGCGCGTTTTGTCTTTCAATCTTTCCTCTCACATCTCTCTCAAACTCTCCTTACTCGCTGCACGTTGCTGCGACTGTGGCTCAACATGAGCCAGTGGGCAGGCCCGTGAACTTTTCATTCTTCCTTCAGTCGCAACAACCGCAGCAGACGCCGCAGAGACATGGAGCCAGAATCAGTCACCGGGACGAGTTCTTCGACAGCAATAGAGGCGCCGGGCTACTTCTAGCGATGCCTAGGACAGAGAGCGTCATGAAGCCGCATTGGCTAGAGATGAGTTGCGACAGCGGGCTCATGCAGTTGATGAAACCGATGAGGAACGAGAGGTACGTCTGGAAAAGGAGCCGCACAGGCAACCAGGGCATCTAAGTTGGCAAAGGACAGCGGATGTTGCGAACGTCTCCCCGTCGACAACGGCCACAGGTTCGGCTGTTTTTCCCTCCGTATTGCCTGGCCCAGCCGGATTGAGTCACTACTATATTTTTCGCTCTCCGCTTTTTCTCACCACCGCGATCCTTTGTGACGAATCTAAACATAAACCTATGTGATTACTTTGATTCCGAAACTTAAAACCTTTCAAATCCGAAGGTAAAGATTCGATGCAATAAAATGGTGCACCGTTCTTGAACGCTACTGTAGGTAGTTAAGAACTTTGCACGTTTATAATGGTGGCGGGGGCTTGTGCTCTGTATTTAAAAAAGGACTATAATGTTTCACTCCGTTGAGGTCTCCCTATAGAAACTTACCAAGGACTCAATTTGCAGCAACAGGTGTGTTAAAGGCTTTTTTTACTGCGAAGATGTGTTTGAGTTGGTCGCGATTCTTTGCTTGCCTGGTGGTAAGCATAAGTGTGATGTTATGTAGACTGTCGAGGGCCACGCATCTCCCATATAAAGTCACGAGCGACTATTGCTTGAGTATTCCATTGCCCTAGAGCAGCGAAACTTTTATGCACGACACAATGCAGCGCCACATGGCATGATACAAATGTGTAAAAAGAAACACCAACACATTGGTTTTATTTGCAAGAACCACGCGCTAGGCCATTTGGATTTCATTACAAGGTGCAGTTCTAGTGCAAGTGGAGAGTACAGGATGCAATCCACGACATGAAGCTCTGACTTTCTACTTTATTGTAACTGAGCTTTCTCCTCTATATTTACCCGATTTTGGACCCCCAAAAAGACAGCAATGAATTTAGAGGACAGCATCTGAGCTGCGGGTTGTTGTTGTTGGGTGGTTCCGTTTGGTGGGAAAAATTTGTGTTTGGCGGGAAAAACTCGGAGAACAACTTCGCTGCACACTGCACGGGGGTGGGGGGGGGGGGGGGGGGAGAGATTAAAGAGATAGAGTAGAGTACGGGTCCGGATGCGGATACGGCAGCAGGAGCACGGCACATCACTGCGGATAGTATTACCCACTGCGTCTCGTCTCACATGACTTGAAGATAAAATTTTGATCAAAGGAAACAAAAAAGGAGCCAACGCGTGATGACATAACCTTCCTTTGGGGACACTTATAACAATAATCTTCTAACAAGGGCACTCTTCGAGAATGCGTTTGCTGTGATTTATTCTCCTTTATTTATTGATGCTGGCAGCTGGGCACAAATTATTCATGGTATTCATGACATGGTGGAGAGTAATCAAAATTTTCGCAGCATTCTACCACATCTGTTATGTTGTAGGTGTTTTGGAAACACAAGGTCAGATTTCTCAGTAAGTAGAGTTTGTCGAACCGCGCATCCGAGAAGTCGATGTCCATTGCGGCTATAGTGTACTTCAGTGACGCGTAGTCCTTCTTGGCTTCACATAGCTGTTGACGTAGAAAAGAGAGGTATTAGCTATCGCGCAACTCGTCGTGAAATGCTGAGACAGACGTTTCCATTTCAAACAGTTATACGGTAGGCTGGCGAAGTAAGCGGCATCATCTTGAGAATCGTGAAATGGCGTAAGGAGTAACTGACGCTGGTCAGTGCTGGACAAAGATAATGTCCCGGAGGTTGTTCCGAGCCAGAAGTACCACAGGAAGCGAATTAAGTTTTTTTATTTATGTCCTACAAATGTGCCTCTTAGCATGTGGGAAATGAAGGATACATTGCAGCTGATGCCTGTTCATGTCCTCCCCATCGCAAGGCTCCAATCTTTGGGAAAATCTAAAGAAAGACTTATTTTTAGCAGGAAAAAACGACCTGACCTCTACTTACACTTTTAATGACGTTACTGTCAAGCAGTTGACGGCATGCACATTGAAATAACAAGACTGACATAGTTCCTTATTGCGACGAAAAATTACCACGTGGGATTTAAGGCACTCGAGCCGTATAATGAGAAAAAACCGGCTGACTATCCAACCTATTCAAACACGAAAAAACCTTCGATAATCAAGTGATACATTCTGCCGCATTATTAAGTGGGTTTATTACAGCAATCTACAAAGGAGATATTTGGGCCGTCTGGGGAAATCATCGCAGCGCCTCCGCTTTTACATCATTCTCGCTGTGAACAAGCTGGGAACAGTAGAAACGAGGAGAGGTATTGACAACAGAGTGATACAAGCAGAATCAGTTGGTTCTGTATACGCGCCCTATATCGTTTACTGTCACAGTTGGGCCGAAGTATTACGTCGTGTTTTATGAACGCACATGCACTAAAACAAGTACTTCAGCAAAAAAAAAATGCAGCAGACCCTTTTTCTGCGAGACGGATGGATATATGTCCGTACCCATCATCATTAGGGGTCAAGGCAGAGCCATTTATTCGCAGAGGCACTCACCGTTGAGCTAGCTGTAGTAGGTGCTCTTTCTATCTCTCTGTCTTCCGGTGTCCGTTGTTTTGCACCTTTCAAAATTTACTATTTCCGACTATTCGGCTGAAGCATTCTAATCATTGCTGGTTTTATTGCTTGTAAGCATCTATCACGTTCATTTTTTACTGTTATTTAGGAATGACTTGAATCGCGTCTGAAAACTCATTACTATATATAAAGATCGCAAGGCATGAGCTGTTTTATCAGCATACAGTATTCCTTGGTAAAGCTGAGTGCAGCAGAAAGAAAGTAACTTCGCTTTTGTCTTTTGCTTTCAAATGTCCTTGCATCCTATGTGCCAAGAATATCGCCACGCACGATTCCTGAGCTTCTGCAAACTGTTAAAAACTTGAGTCGAGTTTGACACCTCGAAGATTGCCTTCGGTGAGACGGCTTGTTGGCGTCTCCTCAAAAGGTATACAAACAGTTCAATCAACTGAATACAAACCATCAGACCACTTTTCGGAATCTTGAAACCACAGCTAGGCTATCCTTCAATGCAGTTCAAAACGTTGTGCATGCAACAGCCGCTTGACTTCTAGCGGTACATGTCCTCTGATGTCAGAGGTATTCCTTTATTACAGCGCGACTAGCGGGAAATAGAAGAACGCAAGTCGAAGGAGCATAACACAGCGCTGTGCTATGTCGCTGTCTGTTCGTTTCTTCTATATCCCGTAAGGAGCGCTGCACTTCATCCAGTGCTTCATACTAGTTTCACTGATACGTCAAAAATGCTTCCTTTGGGAGGTTTCCACGTCATATGAAGGGTGTCAGGTATCGGTAAAGCTCATGGCTTCAGAAGTGCAAGCCTGACAAAGTAGCCATGAGGACATCACGTTAGCCTGCCGCCTTTCGGCGTGATTCATGCGCTACAAAATGGCGGCCAGCGAAGCGTCATTTCATGCCGCAATGAGGACGAACGTTTCGCTCATCTCAACGGTCGAAAAAACAAAAAATACCTGTATTTCTTACTCAGGCATGAAATGAATTCTAAGAAAATACCGAATAAGTTATAAGTTCGTATTTCAATAAAAAGGACTACCAAGAAAAAGTGTAGGCTGGGCGGTTCCACAATCCCACAATTTACCAAAAATGTCCTTGGATCGTTGTGCTGCCAGAATTAACGTGTTCCTGAGGTAAAAGATGTTCAGCTATCTTAGCCAACAAACTTACAGCGCGGTGCCTGATGGTCTCACTATAACGGTTTTACTTCAACTAGAGGTTATCTTACTGACCACAAGAAAACCAAGCAAAACGATCGCAAAAACGTGCTTCTTTCTTTTGGGAAAAACACTAGAGGACGCTACCTATAGCAACTAGGCAGGGTGCCCTTAGGCTCGATAAAATCCCTTCACACCCCTCTACAACGCTTTGATATCCTCTTTTTCATGGCATGACTCTTTGCCGAAGCATTGCATGCCGACAAGCACAAGTAACTAATTTTTTGCACCTCCAAATTCCCTATATTGACACAAATAAAGCCTCAGGAAAGGTAACACAGATATGCAAGGATGCATAATTATACCCCTCTGGCATTAGGTTTCTCGTAAAACTTTTAACATACATTATCTGGCTTTTTTAAAGGGTACTTTGCAGTAGAACGTACTCATATTATCAACCAGGTGATAAAGAAATGCGCTTAATATAACTAACTCCCTATATGTAGCCCTCATAGATTACCAGACGGCATTAGAGTCAGTAGAAACCTTAGTGGTCATGCGGGCATTGCGGAACCATGGTGCAGAAGAACATTTTGCAAAAATACTTAACGATATCATTAACGGCTGCACAGCTTGCATTGTCCTGCATTAAGTTAGCAGTAAAATCCCAATAATCAATGTTGCCACGCAGAGAGGCACGATCGATCTTCACAACCCTATTCACAGCGTTAACAAGAGGTATACAGGGGTTTCTACTGGGAACAGTTGGGAGCAAGAGTTAGTAGAGAATACCCAGCAACCTTCGATTCAAGACGACATTGTTCTGCAAAACTACTCAGTGGATGAACTGCACAACATAATCAATGGTTAGAGAAGCAGGACAGTACTGTTGGCGAAAAACTAATGGGCATAAACCAGTCATGTACGAGAGTCTCAGAAGAAAACAGCCGTTTACAACTAGTAGCGAGGTGCTGGAATCGGTAAGAGAATTATGTCTACTTAGGGCAGGTAGTGACCGCAGATCCAGATCACGAGAAGGAAATAACTAAAACAATAAGAATGAAGCGGAGTGCCTTTTGCCTGTTCTCTAAGATCAGGATTGGCAGCTTGCAATACCACTCAAAAGCAAAGTATATAAAAATTTTATCTAACCAGTACTCACCCATGGGGCTGGAACGTGGAGGCTAACGAAAAGGGTTCAGTTAAGTTTAGTATAATGCAACGAATAATCTAAAGGAAAATGATAGGTGTGACGGTAAGTGATAAGAAGAGGGCAGAGTGGAAAAGAGAATGAACGCGATTTAATGACATCTTAGAAGAAATCAAGGACAGGTTCGCTTGGGCAGGGCATGTAATGCGAGGGGAAATAACCGATGGTCGTTGAGGAAAAAGTACTGGATATTAAGAAGCCAGCATAGCAGCCGGTGGCAAAGAATGTTGTGTGCGGATGAGATAAAGGAGTTTCCGGGGATAACCTGGACTCAGCTGGCACACGAGAAGGTTAACAGGAAAGCTAAAGGGGAGGCCTTTGTTCACTGGTAGATGTAGTCGGGCTGATGATGCCGATGTTGATGTGAGCAGAATGATTATTGCTGCACTAAACTACTGGAATATGCACTCTCTGGTGCCTTGATGAGCACATGCCGTGTTAAAAGACTGAGGTGATAAAAAATGTACGCGAGTTCTATTTATTTACCCCAAGGATCTAATAGCTCGCGCCTAGAAGTCTGAAGGTTGTATGAAAATTACTGAGGACACTTGAACTACTCCGGTGATTTTGAAAGTGAAAGCATTATTTTTTAAATTTACGTTTCTTCTCCCCTTAGAAATTACATACCCTTTCATTAGAATACAGTCGTAAAGCAACACATACACCATAGGTTTACCTTTATTCGCCAAAAAGCAACACTGCTTTGTGGCCTACGGGCTGCGAGCACACCTCGCAGTTTGAAATGACTTGGTTCAATTCCCTGCATTTTCTGACTCAATTTCTTTCCTTATGAAGTTATAGTGGTTTTCTAGACAACTCTTTGTGGACTCCGACCCCGACGCGGGGTTTGGTTGCTAATGGTCCTTGTCAGGCTTTCGCCTTAAAAACTTGCACGACCGAAGGAGCGCGTGAGAGAAGTGCCCAGCTCGCCGCTGCACTATGGAAGATCGCGGACTCATTGCAAAAAGTGCAAGGGAATGTTAGAAGCAAGCCAACCTCACCTTGTATCGAAGGGACCGTGTTCCGTCGTTAGTGAAGAGCCAGCTTCCATTCTTGTCGAATGTGAATTCGCTCATAATAGCAGCATGCCATGTGAAATTCCGCTCCGTATTCTGGCAGACCTACGTAGCAAACACGCGAATTTTTTTGGTGCAGGAATTGAGTGGTAATCAGTGGAGCTTTTTGTAATGCCCCCTAGTGACAAAGATGTGCGCGAGAACGAGTGTCCAGCGGTTCAGCGAGAACCGTTATGTGGTGCGGCGTTGCCATTGCGGTCAGGTAAGCATTACTCTAAAAGTGATTTGCACACCGGTAAATAAACATCCGACCACACGTATATTCAGGGACAAAAAAAATGCAAACGTCGCAGTCTTATAATCGAGCAAGGCGACATCGATGAACATCTGCTTACTGATAAACGTAGAACATTTGTTCTTAAGCTCACGTCAGCATTGTTACAGTGAAGGTGTAAACATGAAATTTCGCCCAATGTATTTCATTCCCGATAAGTAAGACAACGTCACCGCTCCAAAGCAACTGCTCATGGCAGGCAAACCCTTTATTTGGTATTCTTTTGATAATTTTTTTTCCACAAAAAAACATGGAAGAGCCACCGTGCTTGTCACCATTCGCTGGATTGACTTTCAAATGAATGAGCAATTCGGTGAACCCGCCAAATCATGCCATAACGCAGGTGGTAGCAAAAGGGCCAACAAAGAATGCAGCTATCCTTCAAAGTGGTGTCACTCCGCTGGCATTTCTTTGGCCGCGTCGGCCGAAAAGCACGCACAAATAAACGGTTTTCACATCACATAAGTACTGCGAACTGCTCCAGAGCGCTGAAATCGGCTACAAAACGGCTTCCAGCCAAAGGCTCCTCTTTACAGGTTATACAGCCGCGATAATAAAAAGCATTCTGACGTCAGTGGTAATAGTGCTATGCTGATTGTACCTACTGGGCACGGAAATTCCTGAGCATGGAATGTAGTGTATGCATAAGGGTTGAAATTCAAAAGTTCGAGCGCCCAGAAGAACTACTTGAAAGATTAGTAATCGGGTGTACAATAATACTAGTTTGTGCAAATATGCCTATATAACAGCTTCCCTCAGTTGATGAAAGCAGAAGAAAAATCCGCGGTGGGGTACAAGTTTTAAGGAGTCAATAAATGAATGGTCTTTATAATACTCATATGTAGTTTACTGCACAACCAGTAACTTGAAAGACGAACAGCCGCCCCGAAAAATTTTCCTGAAAAGTGTCAAGCCGGCCAAAAAACAGTCTGAAGTTTTCAGTGATTACAACCCTAGAATTGTGATGGCTTTTACCTTTTTCAGAAGACCATTACTGCATATTTTCACGTCAGATTCCTACACCTGTGCGTTGTAACTGGTCTTTAGGCTTCCAGGTTACTTTGCTGAAGTTATATTCTGTTCTGGCTGCCTTAACGTCTATATCCTCGAGAAACTGCCTAGGTACTGCTTGTAACTCACAGAAGGAGGAGGCTGAATGAAATTTATGCCCCTGAGAATTTTCGACCTATCTCCAGCGTATTTGCGCGTGCGTATGTATAGGTATATTTATGTGCGCGTACATGTGGAAATTCCGGGTCTTACCTCTAGCACGTCTGCCAGTTGAGGTCCCTCGAAGCTCGTGCACCGATGCATGATCGAGTAGTTCCGCGGCTCGCTGTCGCCCTCAACGTATGGGTCCGGGTAGCGGGGCCTGTACCGACGAAGTGCAATCCCCACAGACAAAGCCAGCGTCGTGGGCAGTCGAGCCTCAGCTATAGTCTGGAACGTCTCGTGCCACAGACGCTGTGCCGTTGTTCAGGACGTGCGAAAGATAGAAAACAAGGGATAAGCACGAGCGGTTGCTTTGGGAAGAAGTTTGTTCGTGCTCCTATTTTTATTGCGCTAGTACTAATAAACGCAATTCCGCGCATTTAGCCTTTGAGTGTCTCTGTCTGAAGCCACTTTTGTGGCAGCCCGCACATCTGCCCACCGTGCCAGGCGGCAGCTTACTTAATCGTTAGAGGGTGCTCTGGAACTGCAATCTGTATCGCCGCCCAACCCAAACAACAGCAGTCCCACAGATGGCAGCACCTGCCATGGATTGGCGGGTGAAAGCGTTCAAGGCATGTATTAGTGCAGAAAGTGACCAAGTCCGCATATACGGACACTAACCCATTATCGCATGCGAGCAACTGTCATCCGGTGAACACTGAATCTGAACACCCGAACCGAAGTGAAAATTGAACTGCTTGAGCACTTAATACGCATGTGGCCTAACTACGCAAATTGATTATCATTCTTTCATATAACTTACCAACGTTTCACTCACGCCAACGAGGAACGCATAGGTGTTCTTGACATCCAGCGCACAAACAACACCCCAGTCGTTAACTTTTAGCTTTGCTCGTGATGAGCCTTGGTCGTTCGCCTATAGCAACAATTTTTACGCTGCAGGTGCACTGCAGGGGAGGGCCCTGGGATGCAGTGTGCCCTAGATTCATTGCGCAATGTTAAAAGTTAACAACGACGGCTGCATTCAATACACAGCTCGGGAGTGTAGCAGTTAAACAAGACGAGTGATCAGCTGCGGCGGTAGATTATAGTGCTCCCGTACAGTGGCCAGCGATGTTGATCTGTTCGCGCTGCCGGAGGTTCAAAACCCGCCTGAGGCGCATTCGCGATGATGTAAATATTCGTTTATTTATTTTATTTCTGCGGATCAATAAGAATTATGACAGTCGGCTTTTCAATTATTTTAATAGTTCTAACGCACTAAAAAGGTGCAATGAAGCCCCATACTTCGTGCATGCAGGAGAACGGCAAGCAGAAATATTTAAACACTGCAGCAGGGTTTGCATAAAGTAACATGGCAGGCTCCGGGCTCGTAGTTCATGTTATCGCTCTGTGACGCATCAAACACACTGACTGTCCGCAAAATTTTTAAGCGTTACTGTAGAATGAAATGAGAATACTTTCTTTAGTCTCCAGGAGGTAACGTTGTTGACAACCTTTTCTTTCACTGTCATCTCTTGTTGTGAGCAAGCGTTTACCTTGCTGTCAACCTTCAAACGACACAAGCAGAAAATAAACAGCACAGTGGTGCGCTTAGGCGATTGTGCAAGGTTATCTTCCTTTGTTCCAAATTTTGTGTGCGTCACCAGGAAGTACCTTATATTTTTTGTGACTAATCTAGCACAACTCAACGAATCGGTTAAATGCCCCGACTGCGTGCACACCGTGGCTGACGCGTCAGTTATGTATAAAGGGCTATGCACTTCACTCTTAAATAAAGAAGCCGGAAATGAAACGGCGCAATGCATAGCAGCGAGCGTGGAAGCGAAACAGTGTAACGAAATAGGAATCGGTACTTTCTGCACATAGAGGTAGCTCTTTGCAACGTTTAGCGAATTTACTTTTATGAAACAAAGAGTGCTAGAAAGTGTAATAATGCTACCTCTTATGTGGTTCGGACTATTACTGCGACCGTGCTGACACCCCTTAGAGACAGCTTTGCGGTTAGTTAAAATAAATAAGAATGCGCAGTATTTGCAGTGCGCAAAAACATTATTCGAATATTCATTCAGTGCTACTAGTTGCACTAAGTGCAAGTCTAAATTGCTTAAATATTTACGAAATGAAATCCCCTTACAAACAGTGAGATACGAAACTGCACAGAATTTCATAACTTGTCTGAAAACGTTTAGCGATACGTCAAAGCTAAAAATGAAACACGTTATAAACTAAGCCTTCTAATAGCAAAAGTTACCAGAGAATGCTTACAACATGCGATTCAGTGCAAAGCACAGGCTTTTTCTGGGCATAACTTTATTTTGGTGTTTTACATGCATGAACTATTTAACACTCATAATGACTCGTTCATTTTGCTGTCTTTCTTTAACAAACCCGCAAAAGACCATTTGGTCGGGTCAGAATCTACATATTGTCACCGAGAAACGGATGACGTAAGCAGGGCTGGTTTATTTATGTTACTTATACGCACAAGACGTTGTTGGGACGCGCAAGGGAGCAGGCAGCGCGAGAGATGAAAACGACAAAGCATCTAGCCCCGAGATGGCCCAAGGCTTGCCAACTGCCAGGAAATGCAGATTAGCCGCGGTATGGCGCCACTAGAGGATTTAGTAGTGTGGCAATATTAGTGCGGCGTACTGTGGACGATGAGCAGCAGTGTCGCGGGACGGGGCGCTAACGCTAGGAACATACTCGGCGCATAAACGCCATAGACAATTTGGATAGCCTCTGAACGCCCGGAGCTGAGCTTTCGCGCTCATAAAACCTGCTGAAACTTGCCGCGCTACGCTGAATGTCCTTTCGTGCTCATGCGCAAATTGCGCGATCCCAGTAGCCACGAATACCACTCCAAATGTCCATTGAAACTTTTAAAACTAAATTCAGAACAAACGACATCCCTCAGGATCGAGCACATACCAGTGAGAATGGATAATCGTTGCTGGGACTATCCATAAATGATGGTGGCATCATAAGGCAGTTGGGATTCATCTTGTCCTCCGCCGCCTGGTGTGCCAAGCCAATCAAGATGTCCACCACGGCATTCCTGAAATGAGATAACATTTCACAACTTATTGTGTTATTACATCATCGCTTACATTCGCTGTCTGCGTTGCCTTACCCTTCGCTTCTCCTTTCTCCATGCTGAATAGCAAGCGAGGGTAGCAATGCCGCTGGCAGACCTCCTCGCCATATCTCTCATTAGCCAATTTGCTCTCTCTTTCTCTCTCTCACACATGGCACTGATCGCAATGTACAAGCTTAACAGCAGCTGATTTTATAAACTGAAACCCCTTGCTTATCCATAACAGCGACTACGTAAATGACAACTGACTGAGAGAGTGAAAGTTATACCCTAAAAATTGTCTATAGACAATGTATAAACTTCTCATAGACTCTATTGCCTTCCTATAGATATTTATTTTTGTCTACTCAGAGTCTATTGACTGTCTATAGACAAACATCAGCTAAACGGGTGTGGCCATAAATCTATTGATTGTCCGTAAACTGTCTATAGCATTTGTATTGCCTATAGACTGTTCTGTAGGGATCGTCAGTAGAAAGTCTATAGACATTGTAGGCAGAAGTCTATGGATTGTACAAAGAGATGAGAGCGTCGGACCATTTTGATGGAAATTGCATGCAGTACCACAGTTACGTTGCGCCAATTCATCACCAAGCAATCGACTGTGCAGACCACGCACACTGTAGTGGAAGAGAATAACTAGGGCTGTACGAAACTGAAGAACAGCTTTAAAAGATTTCGTTTCTCTCGGACAGGACGCGGCTGTGCAATTTGACCGACAACATTTCTACTGGCTCTCACCTCAATTTCTTCACGATGAACTCTGCAATTGGTGCATCGAGAACTGGCAGCACGACTGCTGTGTACACCGGTCTCTCGTTGATGTCCTTGTCCCGCATCAAGGAGGCAACAGTCTGTGAAAAAAATACGGTTCAACAAACACAGAAGTGGCGTGCCTCCTGTACTCAAACTGCCTGATTAACTTTTTGGAGGAACTGTATCTCTATATGCGCCATGTTGTGCAATCTAACAGGTCATATATTTTGTTAAACTGCGTTTAGCCAGTTAGTGAGTCGGCGATGGTTGAATATCACTTTGGTTGTCTCAATACTCCTCTACAAATATGTGCGACAGCAACGTTTCAGAGTATGTGCTCTGCGCTGTTCGAGAGCAGGATTCAAATATACAACCCCGGATTTATTACCATGCAGCGAAAAGTCAGATAACTGGCCTGTGCCGATTCAGCGCATAGAAGCCGCGGATTTTTTTTGCCAGGATAGAAAACGCCCTAATTATTTCCAAGGGGGCGAAATCCATTTCCAGTGAATAAATGAAGACTTTGGAAAAATCGAAATTTACCTGTATCGAAAAGGTGCCGTGTTCGAATCATAGGCATAGCTCTAATCGGTCACAACCCTTGTAAAAAGAACTGTATGATGCAATATCCTTAAATAGGTGTGCGGCACAATTGCAAAACAATAAAAATACAGATATCTCTCAAATGTCCCACATCGTTCCACAATTACCCAGTTGTAATAAAGATGTCATAAAATATACAAACCGTTGACATTAGTTTTAGAAAGCCTGGTTATTGCATCATAGAGATTTTTTTTATATATATAGGAAGTCCTTTTATACGCCAGAATACAGCAAAACATAGTACACGAGCCGCCAGCAGCTATGAATATTACAAACAAAATAAACGCGACGACACCGAATTTTAGGAGCTGCATCTCAGAGGCTACGCTGCACCGCCATTCACTTCTAACCGGTGGCATGCAAAAATTTTCAGTAAACAGTGTCTGTTTCGCTTGGAAAGAGGCGAACTTTTGTGCAATCAAATAGGAGGGGAGAAATAGCATGCCGGCAGCGAAACTTACCCGTGCGCTGTTAATCAAGTCCGCCATATCGCTTAGGCCGACACCAAAAGCTGGAGTATTGACGTGGCCGTAATGATAAATGCGTCGCTGCCAAAGGCTGTCTAATTGAGACTTTTCAACGGTATCATTCACGATCACCGCAGTATTTTTTCGCAGTCTAGATGGAGAAAAACGAACAAATAACGATGTAATAGTAAAAAGCACGACAAACCGCAAGAACAAAGATGGCGCATAAAATGTTACGGAGAATAAGCGTTAAGCAACACTTAACACGCTTGTGTGCCGTCGTCGTGCGCAGTCAGTAACAAACCACAAACATCTAGCCCTGGCATCTTTTCTTCTAAGTAGTTAGCGGATATCGCGGGACAAACGGAGTTAATACGACTGGGCGTATTCAGCTTTGCTTCTAATCTTCTATACAGCGGCTTCTTTCCCCTTCCCTATATTACAAATTCTTTCAAACGACCCCTTCCTCCACGGGGTAAGTAAAAATGTGTGTGTGTGTGTGTGTGTGTGTGTGTGTGTGTGTGTGTGTGTGTGTGTGTGTGTGTGTGTGTGTGTGTGTGTGTGTGTGTGTGTGTGTGTGTGTGTGTGTGTGTGTGTGTGTGTGTGTGTGTGTGTGTGTGTGTGTGTGTGTGTGTGTGTGTGTGCGTGCGTGCGTGTGTGTGTGTGTGTGTGTGTGTGTGTGTGTGTGTGTGTGTGTGTGTGTGTGTGTGTGTGTGTGTGTGGTGTGTGTGTGTGTGTGTGTGTGTGTGTGTGTGTGTGTGTGTGTGTGCGTGCGTGCGTGGTGTGTGTGTGTGTGTGTGTGTGTGTGTGTGTGTGTGTGTGTGTGTGTGTGTGTGTGTGTGTGTGTGTGTGTGTGTGTGTGTGTGTGTGTGTGTGTGTGTGTGTGTGTGTGTGTGTGTGTGTGTGTGTGTGTGTGTGTGTGTGTGTGTGTGTGTGTGTGTGTGTGTGTGTGTGTGTGTGTGTGTGGTTCCACATTTTTCGTTGAAGTCGGTCATTGAACTTTAATAATTGGTTTTTGGTGAAGGGAAATGGCGCTGTATCTGTCTCATATATCGTTGCACATCTGAACCGCGCCGTAAGGGAAGGGATAAAGGAGCGGGTGAAAGAAGAAAGGATTAATTAGTACCGTAGTGGAGGGCACCGGAATAATTTCGACCACCTGGGGATCTTTAACGTGCACTGACATCGCACAGCACACGGGCGCCTTAGCGTTTTTCCTCCATAAAAACGCAGCCGCCGCGGTCGGGTTCGAACCCGGGAACTCCGGATCAGTAACATTGAACTTTGAAACGCATATTTAAATCATAGAACTCAATGACCAGTTCAGTGCTATTATTTTAACCGTGCAAAGAATGAAAATTCTATGGTTATTATGTCAGAAAGGGTTTCGGAAACGTCGGCTAATGTTTTTAACTGCATTGCCTACATTTTGACGGTGATTCAAAGCAAATAAAATTACTACAATGAGTTTCTAGTTCTATCTTCATGCCTTTTAAAAGCAATTGTAATAGTATGTATTCGGCCCGTTAAACATTGTCGCTCAGCAGCAGTCTCTGCTCCTTGGACGGACGTCATAAGTCGCTTGATGAACAACCATGCTAGCCCATAGGACTGCACCATATATAGCGAATGGAGCACTGCGCAACCAAACTGCCGGCTGCTTCAAGCCCCGCTCCTGAGTAAATAGTTTTTTTTCCCTTCACATTCTCCTCTATACAAAATCGTATTGAATGTAGGTACTGCTTGCAGCGTTTCCAGGGCTTCTTATTAACGGTGGCATGGGCTTGGTGCAGTGACCTGCCTGCGATGTGACAAGGCCTGTTAACACCGCCCAACTGCGTGTCAGAGATGCATTTGATTGGTATTCCAGGATAGCGCAATGTGGCGTTTCCGTTCGCCACAAAAAGGAAGCATATTTTCTCCGTCTGCCTGACAGTATAAAACGCTGATCTCGACACAGCAAGAACACGTACTATCTTTGCCAAGAGTAACCACGCCACAGGGTTTCCTTCTCATCCTTGTAATGGAGCCCTTACGGCGCCCAGAAACGCCCGCACAGTGACCAAGGTGCACACAGATGAGCACACCAAAACCACCGTGCACATAGCAACGGCTCAGCGCCTGCATTCAATCACCTACCTAGGCAGGTGTTCTTTTACAGTTTTTTTTCTTTCGCTACGCTGAGCCTAGTCGCCTTCACTTGTATCTGCACGCCATATCTTTTAACGCGACAGGGTTAAGCAGCTCGGGTCGCAGAAAAGCCGGTGTCGTCAGCGTCTTTGGCCTTGTGCGAAAAATTGCGCATCTTGGTCGACACCTGAACCACGCCATAAGGGAAGGGTTTTTCTTCTTTTACGGCGCGGTACGGGTGTTCAGTGAGAATTGTGGGACAGGCGTCATTTCCTTTACTTAAAACCAATTTTCATTTCCATTTCCTTCCCTTACGGCCCGGTTCTGGTGTCCACCGAGTTATGTGAGACAGGAGTCCTTTCCTTTCCTTGAAAGATTTTTGTTTTCATGTTCGTTGCCTTACGACGCGGTTCGGGTGTCCATCAAGATATGCTTCATTTCCTTAAATTGTCCGGGCAAGGGGTCGCACCGAAGGACGATGGCGTTCCGTGGATGCCTTCGCAATCCTGCAACACGCTGTCGCGTCCTGCTCTTAAGGGCGAAGATAAAGTGGCCTCCAAATATTTTTAATAATACTTGAGGTTTTATAACCGTGGTCATCTGCTATCCTCTTTTGTGTTTTTTCTCAATACACGTTAGCAGGACAGGAAAGCAGTAAATGTTGCGACACTCGGGAGTGTTTCATTGTACGTTCGTTAAAAGGCAGCCAAACGCGCCAGGCACAGAACTCACCTGTAGTCGAAGCCGATCCCGAACTGAGTGAGATTGTGGGCATCAGTGGCATCAAGGAAGCGCTGGAAGTTTGGTTCGAAGGGCTCACTAAGTGTGCTTCCGCCTGGCTTGTACAGTGAGTCGTAGAAAATAATGGTGCAGACTCCGTCTGGCGGGAGCGCGTTGTTTTTCGTGCTGAGGTGATCGCCGATCGTGCATATGAGTGAACTGTGCGGGACCCGAGGCTCTGCACAATAAACAAGATTTACAAATTGAGCCCTATAGGGGGGAATTGGATATCGCTTATGATTTTGTAGCAACGCCAGTGATTACTGAATTTTTCTTGCACTGTAAATCCTGTTAAAAGTAAGGCTCTGAATGAACATGTCATGTACCCAGGCAACGCCCTCATTTAAGATGCAGAAATGTGCAGACGCAAGTTCGTGTTATCAGAATATTCTTGAAGGGTGGGTCAAAAATCTTTACTGCAGTCATGATGGATGGAATGATTTTTACGCATTCTGCGAAAATCTTGTACATAAGGCTTGATTCAGTATTTCTAACAACTTTCTGAGAAATAAATTTACAGCAGAAAACATTGAGAACTCTAGATTATTACTAAAGTTCTCATCGGTTCAAAAAGAGCCCGCTAATAAAGGTCCATAATAAATATCAGAAAGACCTCGTTTCGCTACTTGATATTCTTAGCCATGTTTTAAATGAAAAAGGCTTAAGAAATGAGGGATACGGTTCACGGATTATCAGCTATATGAAGGCGTGATTGTATTTTATTTGCACTGGTGGAAACGCTAAAGTGAAATTTTTCAACTCAGCACAAAACCAAAGCAACCGAAAATACGAAACCAACACTTCTTCCCCTTAGACAAATTTCTTTAAACAGTCCATAGGCTGTCAATATACTTTAGTCTATAAGTCTGTAGACATGCTATAGGCAAATTCTAGAGACTAGTCTATACACAATCTATAGATTATAGACTTCCTGTAGATTTCAGTCTATAGACCGCCAATAGAAAAATGCCTGCCAAAGTAATACGCAGTTCTATAGACGATCTCCAGGATTATAGCCATGCAATTCCTATAGATTTCTGTCTATAGACAGTGTACTGACTAAAGTGTACTTGTTCAGTAGACATACGTCTGCAGATATTCCATATGTTTATGGCATCGCTGTGCTATAGACCTTTTTCTAGAGACAGTCTGCAGAACACTGTCTGCTAACCTTCAGTGGGCCATTGTTTACGGACTGTCTATAGGCATACAACCGTTGAAAAAGGCCACTAAACGGTTTTTACAAATGGCACCGTGACCAATACACTTACAAATTTAGTTTATTCCCAGCTATCGAAGCTAGGAATACGCAATACATGCACTATAAAAATGTACCACATACATTATACAAAGAAATTTTGAAATTAACGGTCCGGCTAGCTTTCTGAGAAGCATTTTTGTGGCTGGTTGTCTTCAGGCATCCATTAGTGCGTGCTTACTTTTACAACAGAAGGTAACAAGTATAAGGCGAACTATAAAAAAATTTCTACTCCCCCTCTACACAGGTGCTTTACAACGCAAAACAAACTTTGGCTGTCCCATTCTATAAAGGTAATGTTGACCTTTTTGTGCGGTTTTGTGGGGTTCAAAGACCTAAGGTGACTCAGGATTTGAGGTTTGCTTCCCTCATAGCTTCCGGAATAGTTTCAACGACCTTCTGTTCTTTATCATGCACTCATATAGCAGAGTGCACGAGCTCTAGCGTGTCGCCTCAATCAAAATGCGACCGACGTGACCGGGATAAAACCTGTGCTTCTAAGGTGACCAGACGAACACAATCCACTGAGCCATCACAAAGACTTCATTTCAGTAAACACGCAGGATCAATTCTAAATGGTTTTCATGAAACATTGTAACAAACACCGATAATTCGTGGAGCACTCTCTTTCTGCACTGTATACCTACCGCCAATATTGATCTATTTAAAGCATTCCTTTCAAATTATTTGGAACAGAAGACCTCGAAGAATTATGCCACGTATCAGTAATGACTCCCTACGAGCTGTTGGGAGCGGCACACCAACAAAAACTACATTCAGTGCTCCTTACACTCGAATTCAAGAGAATATTGCCGCGTTTATTCTTATACCCGCTACTAAACAAGCGCTTCAAAATGCCTTGTGCGCAGCCTTGTACGTACACCGACACGACCGCGGTGTTCGAATGTTGATGCTGGTAAAATTCTAGAGGTCCGCGTATTGTGCGATGACAGTGCATCGTAAAGAACCCCCTGTGGTCGAAATTTCCGGAGCTCTTCACTATGGCGTCCCTCATAGCCTGAGTTGCTTTGGGAAATTAAACTCCCATAAACCAAATTAAACCAGTTCAGCACTGTTTCGTGCCCATACCTTGAAGCACAAAGACAGAACAGCACGCTCATACATCAGCGCGCGCTCTAAGAAACTAGCGGGTTGCAGTGCTTCCATGCAGCGCGCATTACCCATAAGAACACAAACAGCATATAGTGGCCGCAGCTGCGTCTTTTCAAAAACACACGTGATTTTGACACAACATACGCATTACTGTCACGATAAAATGCAGCATCAAATTCACTTAGATTTTCCTTCACGTGCAGTCCGAACAAAGCAGTAAAGATTTGGTTCCTGCATGCATGTAGGTAACCTTACGCTGCTAAAAAAATCAACGAAAGGAACCAATGCGCTCAAAGCGTGAACTATTATTTTTTAAATCAACTTCTACATCAACAGCTGCAGCCATAACAACACAGTGGGAGCTTAATTTATTCATTTTCACAAATAAGCGCCGAGATACATTGGCGTTTTCGTAATGTAGTAGCCGTAAATCAGAAACGTACACTGTCCCGCTCGTACAAATGTCGTTAGAGAAATTCGCGCACGCGTGGGTGGGGTTCATGAACGGGCCTTGCAGAACGAAATGAGCCACCTCTTGTCAAGGTAACCTTTGCTCAGCTTTCAAAATGAACAGCGCGCAGGCCAGTGGCGGCGGCCAGTGATTCGGATAACAGGGATGGATGAATCCATGCGTGTGCAACGAAAGGGGAGACAGGATGCAGATCGTAGATTCTTCACTGTGTTTGTAAAAGCTGGCCATTTAGCCGGCAATGAATTTATTCAACCACCACACTATTAGCATTCCTCCAGCGCCGCTTGATTAAAACTTTGACAAACGTCTTGTGATCCAGCCTATAGCGTCGCAAAGCATCTTTGCTGAAGCGTCGCTGTCCACAGTGAGCGAGCTTCTGCACGTAACAAGCAATGCGCACCTCTCAATGAACAGCAATTCATGATCCAGATAGGCAATAAGAGAAAGTCTAAAATTGAATGCTATCCACGTCAAAACGTGACTACGGCTGCGTTTTTATGGAGGCAAAACGCTAAGGCGCCCGTGTGCTGTGCGATGTCAGTGCACGTTAAAGATCCCCAGGTGGTCGAAATTGTTCCGGAGCCCTCCACTAAGGCACCTCTTTCACTTTCTTCTTTCACTTTCTTCTCTATTTCTTCCCTCATGGCGCGGTTCAGGTGCCCAACGATATATGAGACAGATACTGCGCCCTTTCCTTTCCCGAAAACCAATTATTGTTAATATATTTCAAACGTGCCAAGTAAATCAAACTCGCACGACGATAAGTAACGCATGTTTCCATTTCAACCGTCATTCACGGGCTAAGCAATATTTCTGGCCGCGCATCTGCCTTGCCACAAAAAAAAAAAGAAAAAACTGCAGACAGATTGCGAGGAGCGGCTTAGCATTACGGGTTTCGGACCGACTGCTTTTTCGCGCGTTAGGAAATACATGGCGGCACAGAAATAGGCGGCATTAGTCGAGAACCCGCTGGCTTCCGCTGCTTATAACGACGCTTACAAACGGCGATAGGAAGTTTTTCGCTCCGCAGATAATGTGTTCTTCGCAGACAACTCTGCGTGGATTAGTTTAGGGGACCAAACGATTAAAACATAATCGCGTATAATTACCGCAAATGAACGATTAAGTTGGATTTCTTCTAAAACGTAATCCACGAAAACACGCGGACGACAGCGACACATCCGTGCACACATGGGTTTTGCAGCTCGGATTAGTTTCCGCCGTCTGCGGGAAAATGCGTAAAACGTGAACCCATATCACGGTCGTATTTTTACGGCTCGGCCTGTTGACCTGTGTAGCCTGATCTAGTACCCAAGACCATAGAGAGCAATTGGTTTATAAGATTGAATTCTCCGCTTCCGCTTTAAAAACTTTGTTATTCGAAAACAAAAATGAAATCATACTGATTTATTCATGGGCGTCGCACCTGCCTCCGAATAGTATGAGGCACTTTTTTCCAATAATAATTGAAACGTTGCATATCATAAGGTCGTTTTGTGTGTGTTTAAAAAACCGGCATGGGCTACATCATCGTGTGGTTGGCTCCGACGCAGCAGCCATATGAGAAGGCATTTAAGAATATTGGCTTTATAATTGTTGCGTCGCACCACTTTTTGACGTGAATGCAAACTGCAAAGGTATAAATGGCAGACGTTAATGGTGCAGAGGATGATGCTCTTTCACACTCTTCTAACGATGTCTGAAGAACTTGGCACATCCTTTAAATCTAAAACTCGTCCTCTCCCCTTCATTTTCAGGACGTTTTAAGGAGAACTGTGGAATCGGTGACGACAAGATTCTGAGTTAAGCGCGTTGGACAGCAACAATCGAAAGTTGAAACTGAATTCGGGGGGCGTCTTGGTTTGATGTAGTACGTGCACCCTTACGTGCAGTTCCCGCCCACAAATGATTTAGTCTAGAATTGGTGGGTATGCTCGCACAAGCACGAGGCCGTTCCGCGTATTGCGATCATTCCATATAAATCCGGTTATGTCTCGCCTCAGACAAAAAGTTATACAGGAGCATGCTGCCAACTTTAAACATAAGCACTTAAACATTAAAAAGCTTCGCATCAATAGCTAAAGGCTACTGAGGGATACTTATATATATACTGAAATTTCATTATTCGGCACACAATACTGCTGCCAATAGCAGCTCTCTGTGTGAAACAAATTGCGTCAGGAAATTATGACAAATCTTCACCGGTAATAGGGGGTGCAGTCACCGCATGTGTAGTAGGCGTAGTCGTAGTGCTCTGCGCTGAGGATTCTGAAAAGATGTAGGAAATGTTTGGTAATGATACTTTTAATGAAAGTTTAAAATATATGAATAAGTTGCTTTTATAAGGCTGCCCCGTACAAGAATGCTTTCGTCAAAATTTTTTGTGTATGTGGTGCCTAATTCTACTTTTTACCAGCACAACGAGTTAAACACCAAGAAGAGGACACATCTTGCGCACGCGCCTCTTATCTGAAATAAAAATTCACAATGTTTTATAAAGAGCACCTGTCTTGTCTAGAAATGCCAATTTTAGAAGTGTTTGCGAATCTTATAGAGTTTGCGAAAATGTTTTGGAGTCTTTGGCTCTTCCCTAAAAAGCATGATTGCTTTTGACGAAAGAGAAAATTGGACGGCAATGCTTGAAGACATCAGCAACAGCCTGATAAAAAAAAAGCAAATCTATGGGGCTCACTGTGGAGCGGCGGTTTCTTCAAGACCAACTAAATGCCTGAAAACGCTGATTTTCAACGACATAAACTCTGGCTCAGACGCGTGATCCAGTACTCGGCACCGATAAGCCTAATCATCTTTCCGATATGCAAAGCCGAATCCGAGATTTCTGCGCCGTAGACAAAAAAAAAACATGTTGCAGTCATCTGTTCGCAAATTTCATAATAATGACAAAAGATCCCTTGAAACGAAGTAGCCTGCGCACTACAGTGCTCAGTCATTGCTTTCTTGCTTTGAAGCACAAAAGCATCCACTACAGGGGTATTTTCTTCCAAGAAGTTCAAAATACCGGTGCTACTGGTTCGAGTGTGTTATCATCATATCTGCGTTTTAAAGAAGGAAGCAAGGCTTTCTGGTGAAAAATTTGTGTCCGCTACCTTAGGCATGCCCAGAAATAATGCTTTCCAGTGTCAGGGATTTCATGCTTTTATTACGAGTTTTGTTACTATTATCGCCTAAAATGTACACGGCACAGCCGCTGCATTCCTTTCCAAAAACATCGATGTATCTCATTAGTAGACGTCTATTTAAACGCACATGTTTTTAAATCTGTGTGTGTGCCCTTCATATAAGCATTCACTATATATACTTCTAATGAATTCGAAATCACAGTTATTTTCTTTAGTTTAAAGAGCCTCGCCAAAACGGCTGAATGGCACCGTTAAAAAAAAGATGTATTCTGACTAATCCACACGCGAATATTCCTCAAACGCACAAAACATATCAACCTTGCCCTGGAGTGTTTTTGAAATGCTTTGAGCTGATTGCAACGCGGACCCTGTTCATAAATCGTTCGCGAAATAATCATGAAACCTCACCTCGTGTGGTCGCTGCCTTTGTCCACAGATTCCCTAAGAAGACAGAAAGAAAAAGTTGTCAGGACGTATGCTGGTTGTTTTTCTCAAAGGCCTTTTTTTATGCGAGTAATCAAACTTTTCTCCAGCACCGGGGGTCTGTATAAGAGGGCTTCAGGGCTCCGTAATACGCGCCTTACCGTTTATTTGTCTATATAAGAGATATTCAGAACAGCCAGAAGTCTAGAGGCGGAATAATTTCAAAAGGCTGCGTGGCTGAAAGACAAATGTGTATTCACGCGGTATGCCAACTTTTTATGTGCACTCAAAGCAAAGCAGAATGCACCAGATGTTCCCTCTTCGTACGATACTCAAAAATAACCAAAACTACGCGGCAGTCACTCACTCACAAAATGTGCATGTCCAAAAAATAGTGTTTAAATAGCGGTCGAAAAGTATTGGCTTCAGCACAAATACATTCTATTTATTATTCAGGCGGAGCTGGCATGGCAGTATCACTGCACTTGCCTTAAGTCCACCGTTTGCACAGCTTTAATAAAGCGAAAACAAAAGATGGTATGACGAACGAAGAAGTACCGTACGTTACAGTAATTCACCTAAAAGTGGAATTCGTGTGAGCATTTTGGTATTCTGAACAGGATAAGTCTGGCTAAGCTAAACTAAGCTAAGAACATACTAATCTTCAAGTTTGTTTCTTTTTTCGCTTATTCACGTCATTCGAGAGAGACATTTCCAATTTATCCTGTTCATTTGATTCAATTGCCTTGCCGCCACCAGCTACTACGCTCAGCGTTTTTCATGAATAGTAACGTAATTACATTCATGTCGAAATTTCTTACATTCACATCCTCTCATGTTACCCAGAAGCAAACATTCGTGCCAGTCAAAAACTTTTACTGCCACCTCAATTTTCAAGATCATTCATGCTTCCCAAAGTCACAGAAGGAAGCCACTTGTCATACGCTTTAGCGAAAATTTACCCGAGCAAAATATTAATACTTTAAACTCATACTGTGCTATCTCATTTGTTTCAAGAATTACCATAAATCCTTGTGTACTTTTCGCACCCGGTGCATAATCCGCCGTGCAGAGTTACAGCTGGAAAAATTGCTTACATTGTCCGCGCCCAGTATATCGCCCGGCGGAGCAAATGTCTGCCAACAGCGCATATAAGTGCATGTACACGAATTATGGAACTAAACTGTCTCCTCGTAATAAAATATGCGCTCCGAATTTAATCCAATATTTGTCGATATCAAAAGATCATACATTGTACGATCCGCACTTACAAATAGTGTGTATAGCACAAGTTTCGAGAGCTTAGTTTCAAATTTTTCATCTATATACGGCGATCTGTAAATCGGAAATTGCGGTAGACTAACCTTTTCAGTGCGGATCATTGTTTACCGCTTGTTCATTTGCCCGTTTTCTTTAATCCATGCCCAGTTTTATACCTTGCACATTTTTTTTTTCACCTTACTCTCTTTAGTACCTGGCTGCTTTGTTCACACCTTGTCTCTTCAACTCTGCAACTGCGGATAGTACGAGTGCACTTGTTCCTTCTACCTAACGGAGGGCGCTGATACTAATTCTGAATTATTGTGACTTGTGAATACGAACCACTTTCAGATATCAAACCATTCCCTTAACAAAAGGATTACATAAGACCAAGAGCAGGTGAAATACACCGTCAATAACAAACTGCGTGATCAGTCATCACTTCTTGATTCTTTACACATTTTACAAAAAATTAAAATTTTTAAATGTAGCACTTCAGTTATTTATTAAATGTTTTCAGGAACAATGGAGTTTTAAATTTTCTCAGGATGTGCTGTAAGGATGCCAGTTAAAGTTTTGTTGGGTTCGACTATGTTTTTTAGGGATGTACTCGAGCCCAGAAATTAGTCACTTTTCCTGCAGCACTACAGCCGGCACATAGCAAGATGACCAAAGAATCCTGTTACTTTTGCAAGCGTGACTTCACGAACTGCATTCAAGAGCGGGTGCACTACTATATTGCGCGCGAAGCTGGTGGACGGAAGTGGTTCCAAGTTGAAGTGACGAATACGGCGACGCAATTGCTTGCGAGGCATCTTATTAGTGTAGTGTTCCCGCCATTGTTATTCTCCGTTGGAAGCGCAGACTTCATTGCTATTTGAGGTAAGAAAATGTTTCAGCGTTTTGCTCTTAACATTCAGGGCCATGTATACACCGCGAATTAGGTAATACAACCTTTGTCCATAAAGTTCCGTGGCTGAGTCTTTTAAAAAATGCGTTTAACACTGAAATCATTTGGGCAGCACCACTTCGAAATAGTCCCCCTTGCAGTCTATACACAGCTTCAAAACCTTCTTTGGGTCTAGGAAACAGTTGGAAAACGCTTCATTTGGCAGGCCTGTCAGCTTCTTTGTCGTGGCGTCTTCAATGGCCTCCACGCTCTCCATCCAGCGACGTTTTAGGGCTGTCTTCACACGAAGAAACAGAAAACAATCGCATGAGGAGAGGTCAGGCGAGTGTGGCGGATGGGGAAGTACAGTATTACTGTGCTTGGCGAGAAATTTTGTCATGCTGAGAGCAGTGTGCGGCCTTGCGTTATCATAGAGAAAGCTCGATTGTCCAGATGCCCATAAGTCAGGGTGACGGCATCGCAGTGCATCACGCATGTGTTGTAGCACGCGGATATAAAACTCTTGATTCACCGTACCCCTTGTGAGAGGAACTCGTGGTGTATGACACCTCTGGCATCGACAAAAATTATCAGCATCGTCGTTGATTCGGTCTTCTGTCGCCGCACCTTTCTTGACGCCGGACCTCTTGTGGACAGCCATACGGTGGTATGCCTCTTTGTGGACCGCATTGAAAACAACAAGTTTTCTCTTCAGTAATGATGCTGTCGACGAATGCAGCATCTTTCTCTGCCTCGGAGAGCAAATGGACGCTCACTGATGCCCGCGTGTACTTCTGGTCCTGGGTGAGGGAGTGCGGGACAAGTCTGGCATCTTCCCCAAGTTCTCACGCAAAATTTGATGGCATGTTGTCTTACTAATGTCGAGAGCATCTAATAGCATGCGGACCGGAATAGTGCGGTCTTGCTGTACTATTTCCCTGATCCGAGCCACGTTGTTTTCATTCCGTGGGGTTGAAGGGCGCCCCTGCCTTGTGCCGTCTTCCACCGACGTTCTCTCCCGAAACTAACCTCTTGTGCCACTCGAAAACTCGCGCCCGCAATAATGTCTTGTTGCCGTAAGTGTCGCGAAGGTGGTCATACGCCTGTGTTACTGTATTGCCAAGCTTCACACAGAATTTTATGTTTACACGCTGTTCGATGTGAACGTCCATCTCTCCACATTCACTCCCTGTAGAATGCGCAAAAGAATAGTGACAACGTATTTTTCTACATGTACTGCCATCTAGCCGCAGGCGCAGCAATTAACATAAAATAGCTCAGGTTAGCCCAAAACCATGGCGCTACACACAACGCTCAACATTAGTTTTGGGGAATCATTTCTAGAGAAGAAAATAAACCAGCCTCGAAACTTTACGGACAAAGGTTGTTTTATTCCTATCAAAGTAAAGGTCGTTTGAATTAAGCTTCTTGAAATCGAAATTTTGTAGCATCGAATGAGAAAACAGCTTTTTTGTTTAAGGTAATGACGCTGTCCCATTCCTTGAAAAGAACTCTTAAATTTTATAGTGAACTTCGGCTATGCACAGCGCTTTGCCAAGAAGCATGAGTATCACAGTTCGTGTGTGTGTCACATCATGAAGGATTGTTTAGTGCAGGGAATAAAGAAATTCCAATTCTCTACAAATTGCACTTCTACTTTTGGCGCATGGGTACAGTAAAGTGTTTTATGAAGTCGTAGAAAACTACAGTTGTTTCTTTACGAGAAAGCCACCTCCAAAGACAAATGAATTACACCACAGCCAACTGCTCCTCAGGCACAAAAATATATATACTAAGCACTTGGAGATGTATTGCAGCACTTTGCGGCAGCCGTGACGCCCACCCTTATACTAATGCTTCTGGGTTAGTAGACATTAAACATCACCGGATGTAGTCGTCGGCTTCAGCCTTTGGGATTCTGAAAAGAGGTGTTGAAGGAAGCCTTTAATACAACACGTAATCCAGGTTTTTGAAAACACGCTACTTTTTTGCTCGGAATCAAAGTTCCCACCAGACACGACTGTTTGAGAAAGATCTCCTTATTAACAGACGGTAGTGCAAAAGTTCTCTTGCATTGCAACGTCCGGGCTTCTGGAGATGAGAAGAGTAACATAGAACTCCAGACAGAAATCCTAGACCGCCAGTGAAAGCGCAACATTTTCGAACGGAGCAACGAATGCACAAGTCGTTGAGGAAAAAATCTTGGCACGTACCATATTAACGCACGTGCGGCTGCCAAACGTAACTCCTAAAAAAATAAGGGCTCAAATTTCTACTTTGAACGCAAGCAGCCAACTACAAAGGTCTAATAAAGCAACTATTATCTTTCAGGCGTATAAAACCTCTAAACTTATTATTGAACCGAAAGCTTAACTATGCTAGATGAAGCCGATTTCGCGATGCGTTGCCTGTTGTCTTTCAAGTGAGCCAGACGTTAAGTGTGGCTGTAGGCCTTACCATATATGGTCCACCATGGTGTCGCACCACTTGACCTTTGAACTTTGACTTTGACCCTTAGATTCGCGGCTAGAGGGCGGTAGAATAGTCCGCAGCATCGGTTGTGTGACCAACCTGTCGCTATGGAGCATTAATTTAAGTGCCACCTGCCACGGTGGCAGGGTGGGCGCACTGCGTACCCAGCGTGTGCAACGCACTCAACGTTACAGACGCCAAGCCACGTCTACTTGCCCGATACACCGCAGCTTTCGTTCTCTAACCAGGCTCAGCGTTAAAATAGCATGTAATTTTTTTATGTCAGTCATAAAAAGGCTCATTCCCAGGCTCCCAGGTTGCATTACTTCTTGACTGTGTAAGAAAAATGCATTTTAATTCTATGGGATAAATTGCTGAATAAACATCCAACGGAAGTTAGAGGCAGACAGAAGAAAGGCTGTGTACGAGCGTTACTGGACCAAGTGAAAAGCTAAGAGTCATGCAGGGCAGGTATTTTAATATTCCCAAACAGACCGCGCCGTCCGCACCTGACGCAGACCCTGCGCCTTGCTGAGTTCTCGGGAGGAGCGGTTTTTAGCGAGAGTTTTATTTTTACAAATGAGCTTTTGAAAGTCGGAACCCTTCCACGTTTTTTCAAATTCCTGGACGACCCCATGTTAAGGCTTAGACAGGGAAAAAAACACAAAAGAGCGGACATGTGAACTGCAATCATCATGGATGATTTTTGCAGGACGTGTTCTGGCTGTATCGGTCGACGCACATTCTCAGTTTTTGTTGTAATCGCAACACTTAGAAGTTAGTGCCGTCGCGGCAGGCTGAAAATTCGATGGCAAGTTACGGGTTTCGAAATATGCTCTAATATGGCTGCCTGGTTTGTAATCTAACCAACTTGCTATTTAAAACAGAATAAATTGCTCATAATTCAGTAAACTTTCGGGATGAAAAGGAATGCGGAGTGTTTAACTTTTACTAAATGCTCATGTCATCTCAAGATTAGGTTTCATCAAGAACATGAGTTTTTTAAAACTTGAAAGTGCGTTACACTTGGTGACGGGCAAATAGAGTACGTCGCATGCACCGGACTAATTTTTAGCCGAGTAAGAATGAAGTCATCTTGCTCGAAACTATATTATTTTAGATATGCTTTCTTTAAGTTGACAAATTTCTCATCAAGTGGACTTTGCTGACTGCCATTATTTAAAACGATATTTTTCAATTTTATTGTCATATTTTTAAACGAATTTACGTTACCTTTCAAAATATGTCGTAGTATACTTTGAGCATCATTATTCTGTAGTATAATGATGGCAAGACATTTATCGAAAAGAAAGCCACACGTATTTCATATCGCTCTCTTTTCAACTCACAATTTATGCTGATGGATAGTGGAAAAGTTGAATGCTTGAATTTATACACGCTGTGCTGTTGCAAAGCTTGGAGAGCCAGGTATTAAATCATGAACATTTGTTATGCCGTATACCAGGTGCTACAGGGAAAAACAAGCAATTTTCGAAAATAGGCTTTTTGGGGTAAAAATATTGATTTTACGACACATCATTACTAGTGTTGGCGGACACCGCCAAGTTAGTGATTTGTTTTAAGTAGTAAGCTGGTTGACTATTTTCTGATAATTAACTTTTTATCTATTATATTTAGGCACCTGGTTGGATTTGTGGCCGGTCGTTAGTAAAAGCCATATCAGTTTTTTGAACTTCGAAAACGCGACTATCCTCGGTTCTGTGGCTCGACGAAATTTGGCTACGTCGTGCCAAATTCACGTGCTTTCGATAGTATGAAAGGCAAAGCAACGCGTCCAGTGCACATAACTATTCAAAAAAGCCAAAGATTGTCGAGCCAGGCCGCCAAGAGTAATCGGGTTTTCTAAAATCTAAAAACTTATATCGCTGTTCCTAATGACCAGCTACGTATCTCTAATTGCAACTAGGTGCTTAACTCTAAGAATTAAAAAGCTAAAAAATAGTTAACAAGCTTACTACTTAAAACGATTCACCGGTCTTCCGGTGTTCACCAACACTGGTAATACTACGCTGAAAAAGCCGCATTTTTACCTCAAAAAGTCTATTTTTGAAAAACTAGAAGCCTTCCCTGCCTGGTATACGCGTTAATTACCGTAATTAGAGCACCGCAAATCTCTGCCGGGTATATGAGCCCCATTTAAGTAATGTTTCCCAGTTTTTTTACTGAAACAGAAGTCATATACATTGCTTCTGTTGACGATTTTTCAGTTTTTCAATCGTCGGAGTGATATGCTGAACTCTGGTACGCTCCTTTAAATCAAGCACCTGTACAAAACCATCGCGCATGGTGTGTTCGGCAACTAATTTTTTTTTTTGCCATGAAAGGGAGGCAGAGCGTGTAGTTTCTATTGGCATCGATTGTTATGCTCTAAAACGCTCTGCCTTTCCGAACGATTGAAGATTCAGCTGGGGCCACAAAAAAGCCTAACACCGCGGAAGTAAATGAAAAATGATTCAAAAGAAGGGTGCATTACAATGGCACTGTAAATCGTTGAAGGTAAAACCTAGGCATAAATAGACTGAATCACGGAGCTTTGGAGCGAGTGCCATAACCCAACTCGAGTCCAAGCTCATGCAGCAACCGGCAGATAAGGCAGCGCAAGCAGTACCATTGTTCTTGGCATAGGACATTGTCATCTTCGGTACTAGACTATTCATAGCACAGCGAAGACCCGCACCCGAAAAAAAATACGTTTGCGATGTAAGATTCATCTGATGCACGTAAGTTGTGTGCTTCAGTCCTTTCGCTTGAATGACCTAGCAATGTGCATACGTTCTGTGCGTCTTCTATTTCTATTCTTTAAACGAAATGTGCAGTCCCTAAGCTTGTTAGAAAGCGCAACAAATACAAGAAAATAACATGCTCTGCGTCTAGAGGGGCGTAACCGTGCCTCATGCATGCCCGATACATTTCGTCTCTCAGGTTACCAAGTTATTCTTTGTTTACAATTCATTTATTCCGAGTGATTGAGCATAGCTACAGAGCGTAAACACTGCATTCTTAAACAGCGTGTATGCACACTAATTGCGCACTATGCCAATTTACTTCTTCGGCCAGTCCTTAGGATTTCGGCTTACTCGCAACCTTGTGCGTTGTGAACAACACGCGTGGAGACCGCCTTTTGTTTCACAACCCCGCACACAGTGAGAGAGATAGCAAATTCAGCTTCTTCGCAGTGTGGTTCATTTTTAAACAATAGAAATTTAAGCCCGAGGAAATTTCAATAGGAAGCCAATGCCCCCTTAGTGTCATTCTGTGACTGAACAGCCATCTGTGCATCAAAATTTCGAGAGCGAGGGATCTGGAATTGAAAGTGATGACTGAATCCGCCGCCTGAACGCACCAACCGAATGTGGTCTTAAAGGCCTGCCTCAAGTATGTATGAAGAGCAGAAATTTTTCTCTAAGTCTCATTACGATCTCATTGAATGCTCAGAACACTTCCAAGTCATGCACAGAACTACGGCGGGCTTCTTGCCGCTTTGTAAGTGATGATCGAACAGCACCGACAGCATGATAAGTCAACTGCGATCTTTTAGCTTATTTAAAGGCGTTTTATTTTAATCAGAAATAAATACTGCGTAGACTACAGTTGCAGTTTTGACTCCAACAAAGACTGATGGAATATTGAACGTTTTTGAACTTTTGTGCCAGGTATGAAGTCTGAAGAGTTTCAAGGTTTGTGCTTCTTTAAGCGGATATGTAAAAAGCACGCGGGTTATCTAGGCTACTTATTCGACGGCCCCCTCAGATATGAAAACTACAATTCATCCTTTTTTGTTCGTTGCGATAATGTCCAGCTCTTTTTCAGTAATATGTATATATGAATATACCTGATTTGCTTCAATAAGCAAGGAGGGGAGGGCATTTTATGGGTAGTAAATTCAACTGCAAGCATCAGGGCTCCCCTTTGCTGACAATATTTTTCATGGTTCTACAATCCAACGCTTGGCGGAAATTTCGTTTTGGTTGGCGAAGATACGCTGCTCCTGCTGATGGTGGTAAGATTCATTACCCGAGTCATTTACCTTAAAACTCTTAACACGGCTCCTAAATGCACATCTACCGTCAGACAGCTCGGGAAACGGTAGGGTTGAACTTATTTCCTTGAATGCACTAAACATGAGAAGAAGCAATTTAAGCCGTAAATCAAATTGTAGCGGTGTCATTACAATAAAAACCTGATGATATGCTTCTCAGTCGCATTCATACATTTCCGTGGCACTCGAACAGCCATTGGAGCACACAGCACCGATTGCAAGGGTCATCCACTTATTGCCGCATACTAGAGAACGCTTTCTAGCACTCACCGGGTGCAGCCACAGCACTCAGCCTCAGGAACGCTTGAAAAAAAAGAGAATAAAATAATAGCCGATTAGCGCATTCAGTCCAAATGCGAAATTGGTGCGCTAGCATTTTGATTGACACTTCGGTTCTGGTGTTCAGATTCAGTTTTCAAGGATGGCAACTCGCATAGCTATAATGGGTTAAAGTTCATACATGCAGGATTGGTCATTCCCTACATTACATTAACAAATCCCTGGGAGTCCTGATACTATTCCTGGCGCAGTGATGCAGGGTTAAGCGACGCGCCGCTGCCCTTCTGTGGCATGTGCTGCCAACGGTGGGACTTAGGTTGCTTGGGTTGGGTTGACACCCAGTTTGCTATTCCGGAGAATAATTCCGGAGAATGACGAATAATTGGGGCTTCCACCTGCCACGTTGGGTAGACTGCTAGGTTAATATAAATAAGGTTGGCAGCCTTAAATGCAGTGGGCAGGTTCTCTCCCCCCCCCCCCCCGTAACTTAGCGTAACAGCTATGCTGGATTAACCCTTCTTGCTTTAGATTCTTTGCCGTGTATGAGTAATGCCTTTAAATGCAGGTTATTAGTGCAGGGAAGCCGACTTAGGAATGACTGCTGATTTCCGCCTGAAAAGGCCATTCCAAGGCGCCTTTTGGAGGACTCTTGCAGAAACATTTGAAAGACTACAGATGCCTTCTTGCCGATAGCAATGCATAGAGAGCCAGTATAAACAATGCTTTCAAGTCATGCACCGCTAGTTGGGGTGCTGCTGCCGTTCCCATGCACCGGAAGCAACCATCGAGCGCTACCTGGGGCGCAAAACTGCACTTTCAAGCATGTACAGCCCGCGCCATCCTTGTGTAGAGTCGAGGAAGAGTGCACTTTTGTTCCCAAAAATCAGCCCCTCATCCTGGTATTTAGGTTTTACAGCCTATGATCACCCAGAACTACAGCCACATAGAAGTGCAAGACGGGAGTGAGCGGTTTGCTCGGAAACAATGGTCAGCTTTATAATTTCAGATATGATTTCGCTGCGCACACTGTGTGGGAACTCTCCACGACGCTGACGCAGACTGTACTGCGTAAGACACATATAGTAAAGGCGGTTTACGGAATTCCGTACAACAGATCACTGGGCACGTGTCATCGCATCTCGACCGAGCGAGCACTAACGATGTTCTGTGAGGTTCATCTTTAATGCAGCATGAACTTCTAGACAGTGCATTTCTCAAGGCCTGTACGCGCAGGCCGAAAAATGTTGTAGCCAGCCATTCCTCGCAGTTCGAAATGTTGTACACATAATGCAAGGAAGCGTCGGTCGATTTATATTGACATTCAGTGATGTGTACCTCTGTTACGCTGTAATCAGAGTAAGTTAAATGTTATTGGCTTTTTGAAAAGTTGAAGTGTAGATATTTATACCATACGCAGTTTCAATACACATTGGTTAGCAACTTCCTTTGCTGAGAATTTCAGTTTCATGTCGCTACAGAAACATGCATGCCTGAAACATTCTGTTTATGCTCATTCTAGGGTGGTTTGCCAAATTCGAGATATCAACACTATTTTCGGTGACCAGAATTAGGCATCATTCAGGCGTACACGATTCGTAAGCGCAGCTATCCAGCGGAAGGAAAAAATTTAACACGCACACAGAATTGCTTTCTTATCTTGAGTCGTCTGCAGAGACAGTGTCTTAGTCATGTTTTGCCAACCTACTGGTCGCATTTCTGTCAAAAATCTTAAAAATGCACTCCAGAATCTTAAAAATGCATTCGAATCGTAATTTCTGCTTTGTGACTTTGGCAAGCGCCTTCTCTCATCTAACCCGTAGTCCCGCTATACAAGGAGAGGTTTATATTATTTTCAAGAGCAAGCATTATTTAGTTCATTCTGTGAAAGAAAGGAATACCGTTGTGACTCTGTGAACTGAATCTCCGTAAGCTACGACCACACTGCATCCGAGCTATCACTCGACAGCCTCTAACAACACTTGCGCTTGGCAAACGGCTCCCTGATCCTAGCCTGCGTTCGCACAATGCGCTTCCTCTGCGTGCATTAAGTCCAAGATCAAGTGTCACCGAACGGTAGGCACTTAATTTGACATTAGGTCGTTCTTCGGTGTTTTTTTTGCATTTCATGTGCAATTTAAATGCGTTCATAGGAGACATAGCTAGCTTTTGTACTCTGTAGCGTGTGGGGCCGAGGTGAAGATTGGGGGAAGAGTAATGAAGATTAGATTTAGGACGTTGGAAGATACGCACTCATGACAGTGTTTTGGTAATTATGCCGTAACAGTTAATTTAGCAATGATGGCTATATAAGTTTGCAGCGTTCATAAAGAGGAAGAAATTGTCCCTTCATCTAAGCGTTTCTCGGCAGGTAAGCAAAATTATACGCTAGCAGAGGGCTTTCACCTGCCGAAAATTAGTGAGTTACCGTGCAGTACTCAAGGCTAATCTGCAAAACTACTTCATAGGAAACGAAAGGTGACGTCAATGGAACACGTATGTGACTCAGTGATCTTGCTCTATCGACAATTCTTACTTGCTAAATTTTATTCTAATAATTAAAATACTCATTTATGAAAATTTAAGAATGCCCAAACTTTTCCGACCACTTAAGTGTATCACTATTTTTTATTCGAGAATTGCGTTTCCTCAAAGGGCCGAATACATATTCAAATTAACGTAGCATTTTACAGGCTCCAAGGATTATTATGCTCGCTTTCTATTTATTTATTTCAAAAGGTATTGGAAAATACTGCACATCTAAAATCTCTTATCGCACTGTTCGGAAAGCGAAGCAAGCTCTGGTCGCATGCATGCTAGAAGAAACTATATAATGCTGGAAGTACGGTGACGGAGCCTATGAGGTTCACAAGATTTGGAATCACTGGCTGCCTGAAACTCACACACGACAGAAAGCTCGCCGTTATTCTCAAACACAGCACAGCCGAGACCAAAGCACTTTGAAATGTGCCGTGAGAGTTTGGACGTGCACCGTCTGGCCCAAACATACTTAGAGCTTCCAGACATGCGCATTTTCGCATGAAATATAGTTTATCAAAGCATTTTATTGTACATGAAAGGACTGCATCATACCAATCATTTTATCCGAAGATTCCTCCTCGGGACGCTTTTAGTTTTATGGCATATTGAGTCATAAAAACGCTTCATTACTTTTTAGGGCAGTTTTAACTACTGAATGATAGAGCTGGATAAATTTCAAAACCACAGTTTTACTATGCGTAGGAAGATTTAATCACTCCCATCAGTATGTTAACAGCACTATCTTATAATATTCTGCAGTTGTTTACAATCAAAAGCGGTGTCCAAGAAAGCTGGGCTTGTTTGACCAAAGAAACAGTCTAGTTTCAGCCACTCTGAAGCCGCTCGTTAAGATACTTTGTCGACTTGCTGGCCGCCCTCTTGTCGCTGCCTTGTGATATCTCGAAATAAGAGATTTTTGCATCTAAGCACCGCTATTTTATTACGTCTATGGATGCTTCCCTAGGGTAGCACCATTATAATGTTCTGGACAATATAGGTGCTTTGGCAAGCGGTTGCGTCACCTTCAGTGAGAAAGGATACCTTTGCACTACAGTGCCCTGATTCGACAATACTGCTTGGTCCCTGATTTGAGAGGGGAAGCCTGTTTTAACGGTTATCGCGATAGGACATCGATATGCGCTATAGCCAATAAATTGTTTTTTTTTTATTATTTTTTCACTTCAAGAGCGAATTAAATAAGTTTTGTAATAAGGACATGAAGGGGAAAAACCAGGTTTTTTTGGAACGACGTTCATTGCTCAGCACACCATCTGTCACATTGACTAACAAGGAGACAAGATTTTTGAGTGTGGCCACTTGATGTCGGCAGTGCTGTCAGTTGTCGTCATGCAGCAAGGTGTATTTAATGTGCTTGTGTGTGAATAAAGCTTCGGTTGGAAGTAAGTGCTCTTGTTGTCCAAGTATCTCTTTTTCTATGTTCTTTGCGCTTGTACGTGACTGCAATGCACAAACTCGCCCAAAGCTTTGCGCTATTGAGGTTCATTGTTCGTCAGTGTTGCTGGTGTAAAAAAACTTTCACACTCACTCGTATCAGTCAAAATTTAGGCCAAGGATCTTTCCCTGGAGTGAAATCCGCAAACAAGATTAAGTTATCTGGCCTCTTGGGTTGCTCAGTTCTATAGCACCATTTATAATACACCAAGAAAAGAAACTAGCATGGTTCACTCACCTCGAACAATGGCGAACATCGTGGCAGTAAAGGCGACAAAGACAATTACGCTGATGCAGCCAAGGAGGACCCAGGCTTGCGGCGGAGTGTGAACACTGTTGAAAAATAGGTGGAGATATAGAGCATCACCCAGCTTCTACGTTATGTTTATCACAGCAAGTACTCAACTTGTTTCCAGAAAATCGTGCACGGTTTCGCATCAAAAACTAAAATGAATATTTTTTTAATTGAAAGAACGGATATAAACAAAGTAAGAACTGTTTTGCTTTCTCATATCTTTGCTGCTTTGAGGGCTAAGAACCGTCTCGCTTTGTCGGCTCTCATACAATAACTGCCTACTAACGTACATTGATAGCTATCTGAAGGCTCCACATGCAATAACCTTTCCCTCATTCGAGCCGAAACGGTTGAAGGAGCTAGAAAATTTGGGGGAGATTTTTCAGCTTTGCCTTGAGAGTAAGACACAATAGCGTAAAGGGTTATTCCAATATGCGCAGCGAGTCATTCTTTTCTTTACTTTCATAGATCCCTGTGAGTCCTCATACACCTCCTTGCGCAGTGGTGCAGGTGCAGCACTTAAGTGATGCGCCACTGCCCGAGGGAGGTACGTGCTCGCAGCGGCAGGTCTTGTGCAACCCTGGTTGCTCGTCTCGAGCGACCAATGATTAATTTAACTGCCACCTGCTTATGACGACGCCGCAAGTTCGCGTGACCTAGGTGCCCCACATGCCTCGCAGGTTGCTCTCTGGGGACCACCTGCTGGAAGCATGACCGTGATTTCTCGCTCACAGAGCCGACGCCGGATTTTCCGCGCTACGGGGAATTTTTAAGATGAACAGCAGGCAAGAGTTGTAGTCTACAGCAATGTTTGCCTAAAATGTTTTTGCTTTTTAAATTGAACAAATTCTCTATTCAAAGCAGAGTGCTTGAGAAGGGCTGCCGTGTCTTTGCTGAAAACTTTTGAAGGGCTCCATTGGCGGCTGCCCTCACTAGCGCTCTTCTTCTTAACGTAGCTTAGTGAATGAGCAGGCATGGGAAGGCAGATGAGGGACACTTTACGACATACATCTCCAACAAAAGAATACTCACAAACGCCAAAGGAGTAACACGCGAACATGCTTTTTTATTTGCGGTGTTGGTCAATAAAAAATTGCGAGCGCAATCCTTTTTTTTTGCCAAATATATTTGATAAGAAAGTGGGACGAAGAAGAACGTCGGGGCACCTCATTCCTTTATGTGTATGGCACTGTGATAGCATTCGAACCGGTTGATGCCTTTTCTGGACGCATTAGTGGGACTTGTGAGACACAAGTTGGTCTTCCTGTACGCAACCTACAAGGTTGCCCACTGAAGGCTTCCAACAGACGAAACTGGTCTGGTGACGTCTCTTCCCCTGCCAGTGCCCATTGTCCAGTCCGGTGACTTCAATGCCGGTCTTGTTACATCACCAGCCTATATTAAATGGTATTTATTTGCTCTGGTGACATCACTGAGGAAAGCCCTCCACTTCAGCCAATCGGCACTTTTCTGAACAACACCGAGTGGCGCTAGGTTCATGGTCCCGGTAGGGGTACTAGTCTATTGCATAATTAGAATATACTGTTACTAGCATCGAACCCCGCTCTCCTTATGCCGCGGACGGTGCTCTACCAACTCAGCCATGGCGGCGGATGTCCAACCTTTTACTGGGTGTTGCGGAACAAAGCATTAGAGCTTATGTTACATGCAACAAGAATACACTGTAAATTAAAACTCTGAGAAGTCGTCGCCATAGCTCAGTTGGCAAAATACCGTACGCGACGAGCGGAAATCATGAGTTCGAATTCCACTTCAAGAAGCAGTTTTTTCTGTTTTTTAAAATCTGTTATCCTTCAAGGAAAAAAAGAATACACAAAAAATCGGCATTGATCAACACCCCAGATAAATAGAAGACAGTCATCTATCCTTGTCTTCGTTTGATGTCACAGGCTGCGTTTAACTATAGTGCACTAAATGAAAATTAGTAAATAGCCGTGCTCATTTAGGACTCCTTATTTCTTATTATCAAGTCAAAATTCACATAAGCACTTTGTCTTCAAATATGTGCTTGTCCACAAGAGCTTAAGAGTGTGAACATTACGACGCAGTTACACAAGGAAATTTTAATAATGACGAGATTTACAAGTGGATATATATTTTTTATTTACAGGTAGCATTCCCAGGCTTCTGGGTCGCGACGAAGTAGTACAGTAGATGCCAAATTTCTGCGCCGGGCCTGAATTAGTGCAAATATATCTCGTCAGGTGCATGTAACGTGTCCTCATCATTCGTCATTCGACGGCTTCACCTAGGGTACACCAGAGCGAAACGGCCTTTGGACGAGGCTTTGCGAGTAAGTGGAACGTAGGTGCATTTCTTCCACAAGCACCGGGATGTGTTCTTGTATGCGGTACGTCGCTGGGAGCAGCGGTGACAGGCCCACGACAAGACGGCCGGTAAATATGAATCGATTGTGACGAAACACGACCCCAAATTTCAGATGTGCTGGGTGAGCATGAACCTTCCCAGTAAACAATTAGGTGCGGATGAATTGCCGTTCATTACAATCGTCTTATACGCAGCAACATTAGGCAATGTTTACGCCAACTTCAGCATGCACATTTCTGTTCAATGGACCGAACATCGAAAAGGCTCCGAGCGTTCACACTGAATAGAGGAAACAAGCGCAAGTTGAATGCGCAGTCTGAAAGGATGTACAGCCGCGTACAGACTATAACGCAGCACTCTTCTGCGGTCAAACTCCTCTTATGCCTTGTCTATCAGAGATTAAAACGTACTTTATGCATGCACAAGCAAGTGCCACGGAGGCGCTCGCATACAGAACCCTGAATCCTTTATATTGCCTTTACACAATGCATGATTAGAGTTGAAAAGCCGAAGAGTGCTCCGTATCATTGTAGCCGAGTCTGTACCTTTCGCGAATATACGGCAGCAGACACTTTTTTTTTGCCAGTGTGGCCTACATTCTTATACCTAGCGTAAGGACTCTGTTCTAAACTAACAATTTCCAGCAATTTTTCTGGAGTTTCAACTTCTAATGCCAGGGAATGCGCTCATGCCTGCTAAAAAAAACATTATTATACATATTTTTCCAGAGATGAAAAATGTAGTCCTCTTTAGCTTAACGGCAGCAACCAGAAGCCAAATGTGACCAACCTATAGCGGACTGAATTACCGAATCCTTCGGATGTAAGCGTTTTAACCTATTTTACTAGTGATCGCTTACAGAGCTTCGCGCAGGAAGCCACACTTTGAGGTTACCGCATCAAAAATCTCGTAAAATCAGGGAAGATAAGCTTGTTTTTTCAGGCCAATGACTAAATAATTCTCAATTTGTTCGCATAAATCTAAGTAGCGAAAAACTACATTCCATTGAACTCTATTCAGGTTTTATTCTAAAACAAATAACCGGTATTTTGCTTTTAGTCTAACACATTTGCTGACATAACTCGCATTGAATTCTGCTTTCAATCTCCAGTTTCTGCATTCGTTAGCACTCCTATTCACGCGCTCTATGTAGCAACATGTTTCATTGCTTCCATTTTTAGTCTATTGAGCAAGTGTATTGAATCACTTGAATACGTTAGTAGATGTAGCTAACATAAAACATTTATCGCCTGTTTTCATGGTTACCGATCTCGGTCGCATGTCCAGGGTAGAACAATCGGGGTGCGGCCAGTGTGGGGCCACGCCCCATTTACGCCGTGTAAACGTCTTTGCATATTTCATCGTAATATTATAGTCGCATCTACACTCCGAAACGTAGAACAAGTCAGCCGCTTACGCGATCGCATGGCCACTCCTCGCCATGCCGGAAGGATGAATGTCAAGGTATGTATCTCTCCCAAAAGTACAAATATTTTGTTTCACTTCTTCGCCATGGTTGCACGCTTCAATATCCCGCGAGCGTCTTGCTTAATAATTACGGCGAGACAAGACATGCGAAAACAATATTTTTTAGAATCCAATAAAAGAACAATACTTACTGGCGTACATCGTCGTCTGTGAAAAGGAAATTATTTTTAGATGATTATCTTTTTTTTTATGTCCGCGTGGTTTCAAGAATTCTCGCCTTGCATGAAAATGCCGTAAAAATCATTACACTTTGTGTGTATGTTTTTTATTAAATGTTAGGTTATGAGCACTCTCATTACCAGCCTATATGGCTACAGATTAAGCACTGCTAAATATAGCCCAAATCAGGCGTCTGTGCCAGCGTAATTAGAAAAAATTCCTCGATAATAAATCTCGAGAAAAATAAATAGCCCAGCTAAGAATTTACGCGTCAAAACGCTCTTCAATCTCTCTGTTTGTGGAACAGATCATTTCATTACCCTGTTGCTGTATAGCCACGTCCATACGGGTCCATAATGTTCATTCCTGAGAATGGTAGACATGTCAGCGGCCCATTTTATCACATTCTTATTTCCTTCTATGAGGAACCTATATTCTTTCCTCATACTTTCCTGCCATTATTTATGAGGTCACTTGTTTCAGACGGATATTCTCTCCTCCACCTTGTCCATAAACTATTTCCACTGGAGCTTCTTCTCTCATACATCTTCTTCCTGATCACCACGCTACTTATTCCTGGGTCGTTCTTTAGGTATATAATTTGAGCATTAAATGTTCACACTTTGTTCAAGCAATTCATCATTCCACCCTGTTACATGTCGCTATAATCGAAGCCTAATTGCTTGAATTCTTCGTTCATATTCTATGACTTTCACAGCCTCTCACAGGATATCATTCCACAGTCTGTCCTGACACAGCGCTTAAAAACACATAAATTTCATGCGATCATTTTCTCGTGCAGCAAAGCCCTAGCCACTTCACAAGCGATAAAGATACCTCTAGCCCGTGCATAGCATCGCAGGCTAATGTCCTCTGTTGCAGTCACTCAACAAACATGCGCAGGCCAAAACCCAACGAGCAACATGCTGCAACTCTCTCGAATTACGATGCTCGTGCATTCAGGCAGCCATATCTCACTATAAGCGAAATACAACGGCGCAAGAAAACAGGTACAGGAACACGGTAAACAGAAGACAAGCGTAAACTACCAACTCATTTTATTATCTAGAAAGAACCGATTGTAACCACAGGAGAGGCACAAAAATATACAGAACACGGACGGCGTGGGAAATGATAAGCAGATAAAAAAACTGGCATAGAACTGCGCAGGAAGGCAATCTCTTCGTCTGTTGAGGACACAGACGGCTTACTCACGCACATGAAGCGCCGCTGTTTGACCAGGTCTGTCTCTATTATTTCTCTTGCCAGCCTACCTTTCGACCAAGCGATGAAAGTGGCGCTGTTGAAAGCAGGATAACATTTGCAGGTACTGCAGTGTGTCGATATGTGGCTACCATATCCAGCCTTCACCGCCGTTCTCCGCAGTCTCGCACTATCATTGAAGCATTGCCCAGTTTGTCCTATATATTCCAGGCCGCACCTCAGAGGGATGACATAGATGACATCAGCGGTGCACTCAGTGAACATAGTTTCAAGCTGTTGTAGTGAAAGCTACATTGGCCACGAACTTTCGGTTTCGCAGTGCTTGCATTGGCACGATGCTCGCATTCCCACCGTGGTCGCACCGCACCACGTGACCAACCGCGTGACGAACCACGTGACAACAACTAGCCAGACAACCAGACTAACCTGGACTTACAATCAAGATCAACCAAGGGAAACCAAGCTATGCCTTAGCTTTCGATACGTATATCCTGGCATAGCCGAGCTAAGCCACTGCCAATTTTTCCGACAGTCTTTGCGACGTTTGTCCTTAAGTTGTAGATCCGGCATAACTCGTAGGGTGCAGAAAGAACTACACTGACTTTATAGCGTTTGGCCACCCTCTTGATATTTTGTAATAGACAATAGATATACGAAATTGCCACGACTGGCCTCTTTACCTTGTTCTTTTCTGTCTGATTATTCTGTGAAGCGGGTTTGAGCTTTTTTCAAAACTGTCTCAGTGACATTCGTGGCTAAATGACTCGGGTAACCCGCTCTTTGCAATATTTTCACCTGCACGTCGAAACTGCGCACTACTTCATGGTCACATGTTTTATTCAGAACTGTGGTTTGGAATAAGTAGCACAATCTGGGGAATGCTTAAATAATAGGGCGAGAGAGCACAGAACGCAGATGAAGTCTGGATATTGCAGCCACATCGCGACACACTGCAGTACGTGCATATGTTATCCTGTTTTCAACGGAACCAGATTCATCGCTCGGTCGAAAGATAGGCTGGAAAGAGAAATAATAGAGGCATACCTCATTCAGCCATCTGCATCCTTAACGGACGATGAGATTGCCTTTCTGTGCGTTTCTATGCCCGTTCTTTTACCTGCTTCACCTTTCTCACACCGTCTGTGTTTTGTATATTTTTGTGCCTTTCCTGTGGTTACACGCGGTTCTTTCTAGATACTAATAAAACCAGTTGTAGTTGGCGCCTGCCCTGTGTTTTGCGTGTTCCCATCCCTGTTTTCTTCCGCCGTTGCATTCCATTTACGATGTCTGTTCAAAAGTAGCTCAAACTGAAGTCTTCCTGCAGAATATCTATCTTTATTCTAGTAAGCATCACATTCAACGACACTTGCCAATGTCAGACAGGAATCATATTACACGGGTATGCCGTACAAATCTGGATTTATTCCGCTTGGGAAGGGTAATTTGTAAACATATAAAGAATGAGACATGTTCATAATCATTGGGAAAAAATTACATGGCCCAGTGCTCGAGATTAAGCTACTGTTGCGTAAATGCCTCGCCAAGCTAGAGTTTCTTGGTGAAATATTTTTTTTCTCTACACTGAGACTCGTCCTGCCAGCATCGATCATGAAGTCGCACAGACCCAGGGAAATATCGCTACTCACTGCCTTATTTCTGGCTCTGGCAAAATAGGATGACCCCTCTTAAGGCAATAATATTCCAAGCTTGTGCGCCCAGGTGCGCTAGCCCAAGGTGCAGAAAAGCATTCTCTATGTCGGCGCACAAAATACACTTAAATGAAGCACTAAAAGAAAGCGCGGTATAAGGCACGGAGGAACGCACTAGCATATTTCCCGTGTGAGAGGCAATGTGACAGAGCCTGCCTGATTGAAAATCTTGTGCTGCAGTGCACGACCGCAAGTTATGACATTACTGGAGTGATAATATCTATATCTTCCTTGTCCTTTACCTCGCATGTGATATCCGTGAAGAGAGAAATGGCGTAGTCAGAAGTTCTTGTTGGAGAATTTAAAACGTTAATAGTGGGTTGTCCCCCTGGTTATCATGATCATGTCAGTGTGATCAAAGTATAAAGTGCTGAGCTTATTGCACCTGTTTTCCTAAACAAGTTAGCATCGCTCAAAATCGCACCAGTTGGTACAAAGTGTACCCCCCCCCCCCCCGAGACATACAGTTATTGCTCATGTACTAAAAAATTGAACACGCAACAATGGAAAGCCACCAAGATCAACGGAATACTGGGACCCATGCTTTTGTTTCAGCTAAAGTTTCTTCATAATAGAACTCTTCATTACATCATGGCTTTCACAGCTACGTGTACATACCAGCAAACTGTTTCACAATCAAATAAAAGACATGCATAATAATGAATGCGTCCTGACAAACGACACATTTCTTGAAGTTAATGACACTTCATCTGATGTCTAATTTGTTTACTTCTTTGCTCAGAGATGCACCAAAGCAATGCTCAGCTCAAAAATGCTTGGCCAGCCTGCCAAGAGAATTCCTTCCGCTTAGGAGTACAGCACAAGGGCCTACTATTGTCCTTAGAAGCGGCAACAGTCGCGGCAAAACAAAGCTTGAGGGTGGCCCTAAGACTGCATTCAAGGACGGGTGCGCACGCATACACAAGCTTACCCCTGTTCACGTCTTCAGAGCTTGACTCAGCCGGAGAGTAAAGCTGTTGCTCTGGTAGAGAGCGAGAAAGTGTAAGAGTCCATGCATGTTCACTGCCACAAAACATTTACTTCATAGGAAACTTTTTGCAGTGAAAGAGTGTTATGAGGATCTCCGCTATCAACAGAGGCTTTTGGAGATGCCGGAAAAATAGCATGCACATGAGCTGCACAAAACCTCCTAAAAGCTGGCTTCCAACAAAGCTGTACATAACATAAGTAGTTATATTTTAACTACAGCCCAGAGTGAACATGTTCGGGCCTATTGCTCAAAATAGAGTAGTTTATCACCTTCGGCACAGCTGTGAAAACGCACGACATAAATACCTACTGTCCCCCGTTGAAATTACGCCTTTGCGTCCTTCAAGAATATGGCAATAATAAATGCTGAAACTATTTGTACTATTCTGGCATCTCCAAGTAAATTGCATTAACAGATATCCGGGCCATCAGTTCATGAACAAATAACGCAAGGGCAATCGTCACACATAAACGCTGTAGCACTCATTTCATTGACAAAGTATATTTAGTGAACTTGCTATTTTAAATAATGGCAAGAGAATAAGAAGTAAATAAGCAATAAATTTCAGTCGTCGCTGTCCAGGAAACGGCCAGTTTCTTGAACTGTTTGATGAGCTTTTCAACAAACACCAAATGGGCGAGTCGAACTTTCGCCATCAAGAAAGTAAGATCCGTTTTTCGTGCCATGCATGCATTAAACGTGCGTGGAAAATTGTTATTATGAAATAAAAAGTCCGCAAAAAGGGAAATAAGTTTGACAGTTACGGTTCAAACACGAGACCATGAATACTCCTACAGGAAATATTTTCCTCTCCACGTAACGTTACAGCGTCAAAATGCAATCTGCTGGCATTACCGAGCACCTCCCGGAGGGATCGTTTCGTCGAGAAATGAGAAAAAAACATCTTAAGTTATAACTCACACAGTAGATAACCACCGTTATGACCAATATTTACGTGCCCGAAAGGGCGGTGTACTTAACTCTGAACAGCAGGATCATCGCCAGAATTTCTATGGCTTTATGTAAACAATACGGTTTCACCTGTCAAACAACGCCTAATGCTCGCGGCACCGACGGCTGAAAAACTCAAAAGAATGTCATTGCATTTCATACCTCCAATGTAAATCAGCGCGTCTATAACTGTGTGACGTTCCTTGTGTGTGCTACGAGGGTCCCCGTTCGACGGCGCGGCGTAGACGGAGCCCCCAGTGGCGGCGAAAGCACAACCGGACCCCCTTTCATGTTTCTACTGTATATGGCTGCAAGCAACTTGAGTGAGATTGCTTTTGGGCCTGCCGCCGTGGACCGCACGGAGACGACCCAGATGACAGCGGCATCATCAATTACCGAGCCATACTCGTTGAGAGTGACGACCAGAACGAAGGGGTTTAAGCCCAACCGGACCCCCTTTCCATAGTGTCGGCACGAGTCGAACGCCGGCCGCCGCCGCCGCCGCGGGGAGACGGGCGTTATCCTCCCCAATTGCCGTGGCCGTTCCAGGGGGCCTCGTTTCGGCGGGCCTGGCCCCGTGGCAAGACGGTGGGCATCATCAATCAACCCTCCCGAGCACATCCCAGGACAAGGGACCACTTTCCCGGCCTTTTAGTGACCTCGCGTTCCGGCCTTGAGGGGCGAGTGTCATTTGATGGAGAACGGAGGCCGGTGACCCGCGAGAACCGACAGCGGGCCAGAGCGCGCCTTACCACAGCCGACGCTATGCGCTACCTCGAAGACAACCTTCTTTCCCTCGGACTCAACACGTGAGGGGGGCGAGACCATAAGTGCGGTGGTGTGTTTGTGCGCCCAAGTGAAAGCCCTAGCCCCCCCCCCCTCCGGCGTGGGCGTCCTCACCCTAGGGAGTGTGGGGATAAGAGGATATAAAAATCGACAAGGAGTACCGAAGAGGGACGCTCAGGACGACATCGTTCGCCAAGGGGGCCTTCAGCGCCGAAGCCCGACGGCGTGCAGCTTCTGCCAGCAACCGTTCGAGATCAACTCCGGAGCCCCTCTATCGTCCCCATGAAGTCGTCGGCACGTAAGCTCGGACGCCCCAGCCTCTGATGTATAATCTTAATCATGTGTAATTATTGAATATATCTGTTTGTTTAAACTGAGCCATACGGTGTCTCTTTGCCTCTCCGTCCCGTGTGGACCTGCGCATTATGGGGGGGTCATCACGCTGGTGTCAGAAGTGGGGTCTCAAAAGCAAATGTCCTCTGAATGCTGCGACATTCATGACTTCAAAATTGTAATCAAAAGGGAATCACGGGTCTGATTGTGGGACTTTTACCCCCATTTGAGAGGCTTGAGGCACCGGAGGGCTTGAGTGAAAAAAAATATGTCTATATCTGAGGGAGCTCCCACTCCACAGCCGTCGCTCGGAGCAAGCATGCTGGCATTAGGAAGCGTCATTCCGACGTTTACAGGAGATAAGACAGGGGTTCCAATCTGCGATTTCTTTTCCATGCTAGAAGAGATTGGGAAAATGGGGGGATGGTCCGATGCTCAAATGCTGGGAATGGCGAGGTGTAAGATGGCAGGAGCTGCTCATGATTTTGCATGGCGAGACGAAAAAGTAAAATCCACAAAATCATTTGCGGAACTTAAGAAGCTCGCGTTTGAGCATTTCGACACTGAACCACGTCACGTGCGGGTACAGAGGTTCCGTGACGCCGGACAGATGGTAGGGGAGGACGTGCGAACGTTTGCGTCGCGGCTTCAGCGCCTAGCGCGCGATACGTTAAGCAGGGAGGAGAAAGGGGACCAGCTAAGGAAGAAATACGCGGAGGATCTACTTAAAGAGGAAATGACCGCTTTGTTCGTGGCTGGTCTGCAAGACCCCGTGCGCCGGTTCGTGCTCTCGCGCAAGCCGAGCAATTTCGACCAAGCCGTGGCGGCCGCATTGGATGAGGAACGAAATGAGGCGTTAACGACAGCCGCAGCGAGAGTACGCGTCATAGAGAGAGCGGTGCTCAACCCTGAGGTTGCTCTCTTGACAGAGCGGTTAGATCGCTTAGAACAGCTGCTATCTCAGCAGGTGGAACGCCAGGTTGAAGCGCGCGCTCAACAGCGCCCATTCGCGGGAAACCGGAGACCGCCACAAAGCTACAGGCGCGGTATGCGAGATTTTGAAGAAATCGTATGCTTCGCTTGCCAGGGTCGCGGACACATCGCCAGGTTCTGCCAAAACGTGCGCCGTGGGGAGCCACAAAGAGAAGCAGGCGAGACACGCCCTAAGCAAGCCTACAGCGGGGCTCCAGATAGCGAGACAAAAAACTAGATAGTCCTCCCCAGCCTGAGGAGCGTGGGGAGGGAGCAGTGGATGATGAGGTGGTGGTAGTTTGTGTGGCCGACGAGGCATGCCCTGTTGTGCGTTGCAAGTTAAATGGTTGTTGCATGGAATTGTTGATAGATACGGGGTCAAAGGTGACATTGCTTAAGGAGAGCAGTTTTAACACGCTTCGAAGGAAGGGGGACCGCGAGGTGTTGGAAGCGTCTGGTGGTATGGCAACCAAATTTGTAGGCATAACGGGGGATCCTCTTGGCATAAGTGGACTCTACCGGTTACACTTCTCTCTCGGCGGAATTGCATTGGAGCACCCCTGCTACGTATGCCCGGACACGGTGTCTCTGCCAAACGGAGTGTCAGGTATATTAGGGCAGGATTTTTTGAGAAAAGGGAAGCTAGTAGTCTCATTCTCTGAGGAAGAGGTTAATGCGGGCGGCTCAAAAGTTCCGTTTTTGAACAGGAGAGGGGCTGAGATTCGCATTACCGATATTGACACCCGTCAAACAGTGGGATCATTGGAGAAGGTATATTCGCGGGTTGCCGTCAGGCTGGTCGATGAGGCGGTCGTCCTTCCTTGGTCGGAGCACATTTTGTACGCGTTTGTGCCTTCAGATGTAGAGAGCGGCGCCGTGGGAGTGCTTGAGCCGGTCGACTCTCTCAGCAATGGCCTGAAGGCAGCCGCGTGCCTCGTGACAGTTAATGACGCCCACAGAGTGCCCCTACGGGTGGTTAACTGTAGCCAGCAGCCACTGAGCCTTCCCAAGAACAAAACATTGGCTTTCTTCACCTCTGCGATAGAGAAACGTGAGCCCACCGATACGGTACTCGCAACTGTAGAGCATGCTAGTCCTTCGGCTGCTCCAAAGGTGTCGTTCGATCTTTCTCACGTAAGATCCAGGGAGAGGGAGGCTCTGGCTGGCTTGCTGAACGACTACTCGGAGGTATTCGCCGCGTCCAACCTGGATTTGGGCTTCTGTGGCGTTATAAAGCACAGGATAGAAACCGGCACTTCATCGCCCGTTTACCAGCGTGCGTACAGGATTCCTTACTCCCAACGTGAGGAGATGGAGCGGCAGGTGCAGGACCTGATTGATCGCGGCATTGTCGAACACTCAAAGTCACCCTGGGGAGCACCAGCACTATTGGTGGAAAAGCCAGATGGCTCGTATCGATTGGTAGTGGACTACCGCAAACTAAATGCCGTAATTCGCATCGATCCATACCCCATCCCCAATATACAGGAGACGCTTTCTCAGCTGGGCTCTGCCAGGTACTTCACGGTAGTGGACATGGCGGCGGGATTCTGGCAGATAGCAATGGATCCGGCAGATGCCGAGAAAACGGCATTCAACACGCCCTCAGGGCACTATGAATGGAAAAGAATGCCGATGGGTCTGGCAACAGCCCTGCTGTCTGGCAGAGAACCGCTGATGTTATCCTGGCAGGTCTTCTGGGGAGGCTGTGCTTCGTGTATATGGATGACATAATCATATACAGTGACAGTTTTGAGAACCATTTGCGCGATATTGAGCAGGTTTTGGTGCGACTAAGAGGAGCGGGTCTCAAGCTGAGGCCCTCTAAGTGCCAATTCCTCAAAAACGAGGTGAAATACCTCGGGCACGTTGTTTCAGCTGACGGCGTGCGACCGGACCCTGAGAAACTAAGGTGTGTCTCGGATTTTCCATCCCCGACTAGCGTCCGCCAGGTCCGGCAGTTTCTCGGCCTGATCGGTTACTACCGAAGGCACATAGAGGAGTTCGCCAAGCTCGCTAAGCCGCTCACCGCCTTAACAGCCAAAAATGTCGCCTTTCGCTGGGACGAAAACGCGGAGGATGCTTTTGGGGCCCTGAAAAGGAAGCTAATGAGTGCACCGCTGTTGCGCCACCCGGATTTTAATTTGCCCTTCGTTATGGCCACAGATGCGTCAAAGTTCGCAGTTGGTGCCGTGCTATCTCAGGTTATCGAGGGCAAAGAACATCCCGTTGCTTTTGCTAGCCGACAGCTGAGCCCCACAGAGCAAAAGTACGGAGCTACGGAAAGGGAGTGCCTCGCCGTTGTCTGGGCAGTAAAGCACTTCAGATGCTACCTTTACGGCCGCAAATTCAAGCTAGTCACAGACTGCCATCCTCTGAAATGGGTGATGAGTGTCAGGGACCCTAGCTCGCGACTCGCTAGATGGAATCTACACCTGCAGGAATACTGCTTTGAAGTTGAGCACAAGTCAGGAAAGACACATCTGAATGCTGATGCACTCAGCCGCACAGCTGCCGTGGCAGCTATAGATGAGTTTGTCCCCGTAGTCGACCCCGCCGAATTACGCACAGAGCAGTGCAAAGATCCTGACCTGAAGCGAATAATCGAAAGCTTAGAGGGCGCACCGTCTCACCCCGAACAGCTAGGTTATTTCATTGGCAAAGACGGCACCCTGTGTCGGCGCACGAGGCCAACCAGGAAAGGGAGACCAGAGAAAACCGCTTGGGAGAGAGTCGTCATACCTCGGTCGTGGACAGAAAGGGTTCTTCGCGCGTTTCACGATGCGCCATGCGCCGGTCATTTTGGCGTAGCGAAGACACGCAGGCGTGTGGAGCGTTTGTACTTTTGGAGTGGCATGCGACAGGATGTTAGAGACTACTGTGCGAAGTGTCATTCCTGTCTCGAAAGAAAAACACCCAAGGGACGAAGACCAGCTCCAATTCAGCCGTTCCCTGAGGTTTCGGCTCCCTTCGAGCGGACAGGTATGGACATAATGGGCCCATTGCCCACGACCACTTCCGGAAACAAGTACATTTTAGTATTTGTCGATCACCTTTCAAAATACGCGGAAGCGGTAGCACTCCCAGATCAGAAGGCAGACACGGTTGCAAGAGCATTTGTCGAACAGATCGTGCTCCGACATGGACCCCCGAGGCAACTCTTGACAGATCGGGGAACGAACTTCGTGTCGCAGCTAATGAGGAGAGTTTGCCAGCTGCTTAAGATCGCTAAGAAGCAGACAACACCGTACCATCCGGCTTGCAACGGCGCGGTGGAGCGACTGAACCAAACCGTGGCCGGGTTCCTGTCGCATTTTGTTTCGCGCGACCAGCGGGACTGGGACTTGTGGCTCCCGTATGCAATGTTTGCCTACAATTCCGCAGCACACGAGAGCACGGGCGAATCGCCATTCTTTCTTCTCTACGGCCGAGACCCGGACCAGCCTAGTGAAGTGCCAGAGGGCCCCCGTCGTGTCCCATACGCTTCACTGGACGACTATAAGGTTGAGCTAGAATCGCGCTTGCAAGTGGCGAGGGACAACGCAAAGGAGGCCTTAAAGAAAGCGGCGAAGCGCAGGAAGGAGGTGCACGATCGCAGTGCTAGAGACGCGCCGTTTGATGTGGGGGACAGCGTGTACATTGAAAACTGCCAAAGGCAGATTGGGCTAGCTCGTAAGTTCCAGACGAAGTGGAGAGGACCGTGCGAGGTTGTCGAGAAGCTTTCCCCGGTAAACTTCAGAGTCCGAGACGTGAACCGGCGCTTGATAAGGATACACGCAAATCGCCTCAAGTCGGCACCGGTTCAGTATTCACGAAATGAGGAAAGGGAAAGCGCGGATTTTGATGGGGACAGAAGTGAAGCGGAGCGCGCAGATAGTTCGCAAGAAACGCCCTCTCCTGCATTTGTTCGGCAGGCGCCAGAGGTGACGGCCGGAATGCCACCGGATTTACTTCATGCATTGCTAGAAGAAGAAGCGCGCGAGGTTGCCGCGCAGATAACGCCAGGAGAGGCTCCTGCCACGAGCCCTCGCGAGTCCCAAAGCAGACAAAGGGTCACAGACTTACTTAGTATGACTCATGAAGGCCGATATCCGCTGCGAAATCGGAAAGCTAAGTCGGACTAATGGCGCAAAACAGAGCGGAGTTGTGAACTGGTTAGAATTGTGTAATGCCGCAGCTCATGACATTGCTATGTGCTTATGTGTTAAGTTATCGGAGTTGGTAGTTAAACCTTTCTGTCATTAAGTAACACCTTCACAGGAGAGCATGCGGAGCGCAGGCAGAACCTGCCCTACTTCCTTTCGTTATCTATATTTTTGTCTGTGCCGTGATCGTGCTAGAAGTGGGAGCTCCTTTGTAACTGTGGTAAATTTATTTCGTCCAGTTTGGACTAGAAAGGAGAGGCTTGGGTGCTGAGTTTCATGTTTATCTGTAAAAGAAGATCAGTGCTGCCCCTGGAGACGCCAGTTATGACAGCGGAGGCATATGGTGTTGTGCAGTGGTGTTGAGTGCAGCGAAAAGTGTTTTGTCGGACGCACTGTGCGAAGCGATTCAGAAAGACAAGGGGAGCTGCATGGACTCAAATGTTCGGAGAACATTCTTCTGGAGGGTGAGCGAGTGTGACGTTCCTTGTGTGTGCTACGAGGGTCCCCGTTCGACGGCGCGGCGTAGAGGGAGACCCCAGTGGCGGCGAAAGAACAACCGGACCACCTTTCATGTTTCTACTGTATATGGCTGCAAGCAACTTGAGGGAGATTGCTTTTGGGCCTGCCGCCGTGGACCGCACGGAGACGACCCAGATGACAGCGGCATCATCAATTACCGAGCCATACTCGTTGAGAGTGACGACCAGAACGAAGGGGTTTAAGCCCAACCGGACCCCCTTTCTATAGTGTCGGCACGAGTCGAACGCCGCCGCCGCCGCGGGGAGACGGGCGTTATCCTCCCCAATTGCCGTGGCCGTTCCAGGCGGCCTCGTTTCGGCGGGCCTGGCCCCGTGGCAAGACGGTGGGCATCATCAATCAACCCTCCCGAGCACATCCCAGGACAAGGGACCACTTTCCCGGCCTTTTAGTGACCTCGCGTTCCGGCCTTGAGGGGCGAGTGTCATTTGATGGAGAACGGAGGCTGGTGACCCGCGAGAACCGACCGCGGGCCAGAGCGCGCCTTACCACAGCCGACGCTATGCGCTACCTCGAAGACAACCTTCTTTCCTCGGACTCAACACGTGAGGGGGGTGAGACCATAAGTGCTGTGGTGTGTTTGTGCGCCCAAGTGAAAGCCCTAGCCCCCCCCCCCCTCCTGCGTGGGCGTCCTCACCCTAGGGAGTGTGGGGATAAGAGGATATAAAAATCGACAAGGAGTACCGAAGAGGGACGCTCAGGACGACATCGTTCGCCAAGGGGGCCTTCAGCGCCGAAGCCCGACGGCGTGCAGCTTCTGCCAGCAACCGTTCGAGATCAACTCCGGAGCCCCTCTATCGTCACCATGAAGTCGTCGGCACGTAAGCTCGGACTCCCCAGCCTCTGATGTATAATCTTAATCATGTGTAATTATTGAATATATCTGTTTGTTTAAACTGAGCCATACGGTGTCTCTTTGCCTCTCCGTCCCGTGTGGACCTGCGCATTATGGGGGGGGTCATCACAACTGCGTCCCGCAATGCAAAGCAAGATCCAGACATTGCTGCTTCTAAACCGAACCAATACCCGTTGAAATACCGTGTACCAGAATCTCACTATTGTACGATGCATGCTTTGCCGCTCCTTTCGGTACAAGCATTGCTCTCAGCGTGAACTTCCAAGACGGTATCTTCAACTAGATTTGGTTTGGTTTATGGGGGTTTAACGTCCCAAAGCGACTCAGGCTATGAGAGACGACGTAGTGAAGGGCTCCGGAAATTTCGACCACCTGAGGTTCTTTAACGTGCACTGATATCGCACAGCACACGGGCCTCTAGAATTTCGCCTCCATCGAAATTCGACCACCACGGCCGGGATCTAACCCGCGCCTTTCGGGCCAGCAGCCGAGTGCCATAACCACTCAGCCACCGCGGTGGATTTATCTTCAACTAGAGGCTGCACTACTTAGGCTAGTTGGGGAAATCGGGAAGCGGCCACGTATAAACCCACTTTATGTGCTAGAGTGAAAACATGGTACCTAAAATCACTTTATACACCGTATTATGTGCATTGCTCGAAGCGCCACAATCCAAACCATTTCACATTCATCTTGAGTGTGGAATGATGATGATGATGAATTTTTATGGCGCAAGGGCATCTGAGGCCAAAGAGCGCCATGGCACAAGGTATTTTCGATTTCTCAAGGTGGGGTCAAAGACCCATTTCCCAAGCATTTCATCCTAAATAAGCCGAGCACCAGACCAGGGGAAAGACTTGTACCCATTGTATCACCGGTGGGTACCCGGCGGCACTGGGGATCGAGCCCCGCACCTCCCGCATGCGAGGCGGATGCTCAACCACTCGGCCACCGCTGCGGTCAAGTGTGGAATGAAGATTACTCATGAAGCTTTAGAAGTAAACGCGCTGAGTTCTATAATGTGGTCCTTATACCATTATTATTCCACGCACACGTGAGCGGAGTTGTCTACGGGCACCAGGCGACAGCGGGATTGTTCAATCGGTGCCTATTACAACCCCACCGTAGTGTCAGAAGATGATGCGATAAGCCCGCAAAAGGATAGCTTACAAATAACGGCACACTAAGCGGTCGTCTCGCGATATATTTCGCTCGGTGTACACCGGCTTGCTCTGTGACTGCTGCTCGAAAAGACTTGTCGAAGAATGAAAATATTTCCAACTCACCCATAGCAGGAGGCCCTGGCATCTCAAAGGCGGGGCGTAGAAGGAAACACTCTTCTTCTTATTCTTCTTCTTCTTCACCCCAGGTATATGGCACATACTCGCGCGGGGGGATTGGCCAAGGTGTAGTTGAATAAACAAAATAGTTTCCATCGAAGATGATGACAAAAATGTAGCACCAATCGTGAATTTTGAAAAATAAATGACTAAAAACAAGAGAACAATATTGACAGTTAAATAACAGACAGCATTTTGGAACACTCTCCTTGTTCTTCTTCTTCTTCCTCTTAATACACGGCGCGTACCCACATGGGGATTGGCCAAGGTGTAGTGGCATAGCGCTCTCGTTGTTGTTGTTGTTGTTATTGCCTCTTTCATAGTTTCTTGGTACTTCTTCCGCCCAGGCAGCCGAATCCGCGTGCACCTCTGTTCCCACGCGGCTACTTGCAATTTCTTTATTGCGCATGTAGGCATGAAAAATATACGTTTTATTTTTCAAATAAGTGGAAGTGTAATGCTTGGGGATAAAAAAAAATTGGCGTAACACAATACTTGGTTCACCTCGCGGAGAAACGATGTGAACCTTCCCCTATTTTTCACTATTAGCGCCCTGTCTGCGACGCCCCCCGTTAGATTATTTTAATATGTCCGGAGCACACATCAGAGCGAAAATTTATCGCGACCTTCAACAACTAATTTGCACCATAGATTTTTATCGATCGAAGTAAGATTTCTCCGACAGACCTGGCCGCTCCAAAGCAATTAGCTTTCAGACACTACATAGACATTAAAGGGATACTGAGGAGAAATTGAAGTTGGCTTGTATCGATAAAATACCAGCTCCTGATCACAAAAACGCCGCTCTTACTGAAAACAAAGCTCTTGTAAGGTAGAAAATAGCAAGAACCAAAATACAGGTTTCGCCGCCACAGGCCAATCTCGCAAGTACAAGCGTGGTGACGTCATAGGACAAGAGACGCCACCTTGGAGAAATTTTCCTTCCTACATGAGCCAGCGAATCTCTGAGGCTGACAAAGGAATGTTGCGCGGTTCATTATTGAAGTAAGTTTTGTTTCAAAACCGATAGTGCACTTTTAACACGCAAGGAAGGCAGAGAAAAGACAACCTGAATGTTGGAAGCAAAGAACACCGATGCTTGGCGGCGCCACAGGCGGCCAGGAGAGTTTCGATTTCTTATGCAGCTTCGCGCCTATGAGCTTTGCGTGCCCCTTGGTTTTGTTTTTGACGCGTCTCGATATACAAGTGCCGAACAGCAGAGGAACTCCATGTGCCGCTTCAAGTGTTAGTTCACCTTTGAAGGAGCCTGTTAAGGCTTGTGAGATGATCGCCACGGTCGATGAAAAACTATGATGGCACGATGGTCGGTGATCGTACAAGGCAGTTCGCAGTATAAAGAGCATTTGTGTCTTCGCGCGCTCGCCCGGCGAAACATTCCCGGCTGTGCCAGTCAACTACAAACTTCTTAACGGAAGTCGTTTATTAGGGACGGAAGACAAGGTACAAGGCAGTTAAGAAAAATTGCTGATGGCCTAGCTCTGTTAGGCCAAGATATACGTAGCGAAAGCGCGGAGATTTCTGGATCGGTAGAGTGCATTCACTAGATGCGTATTTATTGATGGGTATACCTTGAGCCGTCGTGGCGGAGTGGTAGCGTCTCCGCCTCAAACGCCAAAGGCCCTGGTTCGATTCCGAGCCTCACAGGATTTTGTTCTTTTACTCAGTGAGTGGGCGGGGGGCTTCGGTGGCTCCCATAGATGCCGCACCGAATACGTTGGTTACCGGTTAAGCGCAGGCTCTGTTAAGGCGCATTTATACTCCCGTGTAACACGCGCGCGCGCGCTGCATGGCGACGTCACGTCGGCCAAAGCGAGACCCTCTATACTCCTACTGCGCTTGACTGCCGACGCGTTCGGCGGCTTCGGCGCACTCTGACCGCACTGGCGGAGACTTGGAGCATGTTTCTATTTCGCCCCGAGTGCGCCAGCCGCTGCCTGCCCGACCAGACTGATTCGGCTCCGCGCCGAGGTGCGCGTTGTGACGTAATTCAGTAGCTTCGGCAGTTGGGCGGAGCTGTTATTTTCGAGCTCTCGGCTAATTTAATCCATTCGCAGTACACATTTGAAGGTGCATGCAAGTGGGCGAGAGAGCCCGATCCAGTGGACCCGTTGGGTCTAGCGGAAGCAGTTGAAGCACCGTGCGTCATCTTAATTTCAAGCCGCCAACTTTAAACGCGACCGCCCTTGAGCACCCATCCGTTTTTTGTGGCAAAAAAAATTAATAAATAACTTGGCCCTTATAACCGTGGGAGACCTCGACGCCGCCTGCTGCACCGTGCAGCCGCGCCGTTCAAGGAATCACAATCCGTTGGCCCCAAAGCCCCGGCCAGCCTCCGATGGGCGCAACGCGCCGACCTTGTCCTGTCCCCTCGCGACTCCTCGCACTGGGGTTATGATATTTAGTTTGCAACGGCTACTCATGGCGGAAGGGGGAAACGACCAGCCGGCACCTAACCTAACCGTGCTCCCTCAAAAGAATCGCATGCTCTGTGGGGCTGAGGTCGCTCAAATGCAGGCCAGAGTTTTTGCGAGAACTACGTCGTCGGGTTCGGGAACGGGATCCATAGCAACGCTGGCAAGACGCCGGTGCAAACGTAAACAGAGCGACGGTAGCGACCGCCGATAGATGCCTTCAACGTGCGGCGGCGGTAGCTTTCATTTCGGCAGCTGCTAGACCGCACCGCTAGCCCCCAGAAATCATGGAGTCTGCGTTTACGTCACGTTTCACGTCACTCCGTCCTATGACGTCATAAAGTTCTCCGTGACGTCATAAGAGTTCTTGAGTTTGAATCGGAGCAGCAGGAAAATCTTTTTCAACTTCAAATCCAAATTTCTTTTAAATAAATGCATCTTTCGCTCCCGGACAAGCGGCAACAAAGCAATGAAATTGTGAACTATCAGATTTTGCTAACAAAAACAATTGATAGAGCTGTCCTCAGTGTCTCTTTAAGTCAAGAAACAAAGGCGAGATCATAGTCATACAGCGAGACAAAATTATAGAGGCCAGCATGCAACGCCGCAACCCTTTCCATCATAATAAGTTTGATAGTGATCTTACCTTAAGCTTCAGCCAAGCCATTCTGAAAAAATGGCAGACCTATTATCCAGGCATCTATTCACACAGACCGCAGCTGCAATTCCTCTTTCTAAAAGCGCTACACACATGCCAACCCGCCTCCGGTCTTCAGAAGTACCATTCATTTTCACACACAACGACAGCAACGGATCCACTTCAGCCACTTAAACCTCCAGAAGTTTCCAGCCACAAGCCCATTAGAAGAGCACCAAACGCAACAACCTCTAGCCTCCACTTATCTCCACCCTCTCCGAAGGCCTTCACCGCTTACCACCCTCAGGGCACCTTCACCGACCAGAAGCCTACAGAGGGGCGAAAAGAAGCCCACCGTCACCCTCCAGAAGCCCATAATAGGAGAGTAAAATTGAAATTTGAGTGCCCTTGTCTTGTTCTGTGCTGAAACTTTCTTACCATATGATAGGAAACTACCACCTACCCACACGCCAACATCCACTCTCCGCCCATTTCAACGTCCAAAAGATTTTACCACCTAGAAGCCCCTCTAAAAAGTCGGACACACGCACACACACTCCAGCCTTCACTATTAGGCTTTCAGCGGGGCTTCCAACCAACAGAAGAACAAGCAGCGGCGAAACGAAACCGACTTACAAACTGCGAAAACCTCCGCCCGCCGGAAGGCTGTCATAGGAGCCCGCCAGCCAATCAAACAGCCACCTCTACTCTTTGCCACCGTCTAGCCTACAGAAGGCCTCTACTGATCACTGCCTTCCTGAAATTACTAGGCAGTGGAAGTCCACGCATAAGAGAAGCCCTCTATGCAAGCAGCCTCCATAAGTAATTTAAAAACTGTCCAGTCAATGCGCTGCCTACACGTGGCTGGGGAATATGTGGAATGGCCGGTACTACTCAGATAGGTTGGGATATGGTCGCTGCCATGGGTTTCTACATCCGAAAACCACCGGAAGCTGTTAGTAAGGCACTGTAAAACGAAACTCAAGTACAAGCAGCTGCTATAAGTCACCCCTCGAATATAGGTCGGGCTTCCGTCATTAAGGCACTAGAGGTCATGGTCAGAGGCGAAGGGCACAAGCTGTCTTCCCTTAACGTCCATCCTAACGCATCCCCACATGGTGTGATGAGCGTTGAAGTCACCCATAATGACCCACGGAGAAGGTGTAGCTGCCATCAAACCACTCAGCCTTCTGGCGTCGAAACGACTTGATGGCGCCAAGTACACCGCCAGTAGCGTAAACGTCAGGTCTCGGCTCTTCACCGTCAAGCAAACGTACTGATTATCTTCGTTCGGAGGAACTGAATGTTGCACATATGTAAGTTCACGTCGAATGTAAACGATGACTTTGCTGGATCTGTTGCGCGTGGGTGATTCAAATGCCTCATAACCGGATATTCGAAAAATTGCCGGGGTCTTCGACTCACAAATAACAAGAATGGGGAAGTGATTCTCGTAGACGTAGTGCCGTAAATCGGAAATCCGGTACTGGAGTCCACGAGCATTCCATTGGAAAATGAAAGCTTGCTTGACTTTCTTTTGAAAATACAGGTCCGAGGGAGCCATGATGACTTCTACTGTAGAGCGGCAAGAACTGGATGTAGCGCGTCCAGCACTTCAAGTGCGCGATTTGCTGCTGGCGTGCGTAGGCTGGAAAGCAGAGCACGCATGGCATTCATTAGTGACGTTAGCATTGCAATCACTTGCATATCTGGGCCATGGCCTTGATCGTGCCTGTTGCCTGGATCAGTCGTAGGCGCTGCACACTGCCCTGAGTGCGCCAACATCCCTGACGCAGTAGGCGTAGAAGGCTTTGGCAGTGGTGGCCAAGTTGCATCTGAGGCAGCAGGTCCAGCCTCACCAAGCGCCGGGCTCCTTTGATTTGGTACGGGTTTTGGTGGAGGCAGACAAGCTGCAGTTGGGTTAGGGGCATTATTGTCAAATGTAACTGCTTTCTTTGACGACCATCGGCGGCGCGAACGACGTCGTCGCACCTTTGCGGCGGCTTGTTTGTGCGTAGAATGGTCTCGCACCATTTGCTTCAGTACCGCCCGCTCGGTCTTTAGACGGGGGCAGACTTTCGATGAAGAGTCATGAGGGCCGTGGCAGTTGGCGCACTTCAAGGCAGTCGCGCGGCGAACATCACCGCTGTGTGACTCGGAGCATCGCGGGCACACGATGGAGTTGATGCAGTCGCCGCTCGCGTGGCCGATCCTCATGCACTTCCTGCATTGAAGAGGCTTAGGCACAAAAGGCCGAACTGGATGACGAAAGTGCCCAACCTTCACATACGATGGTATGCAGTCACCCTTGAAGGTCAGCTTGATGCATTTAGATCTTCCTAACCGCTGAACTTGAATGACGGAAATGCCGTCGGTTTCCGGCTTGATCAACATGGGTAAATCTGCGTCAGTGATGGCGATGTCGACGCTGTAGATTACGCCAGCCGTAGTGTCGCTGTCCTGGAGAATAAGGGGGGCGTACACTGATGTTGCCGACTTTGGCGATTGCGGTTAAACTGTCTAGTGCACTTCGCTCCACCACATCAATAATAATAATAATAATAATAATAATAATAATTGGTTTTTGGTGGAAAGGAAATGGCGCAGTATCTGTCTCATATATCGTTGGACACCTGAACCGCGCCGTAAGGGAAGGGATAAAGGAGGGAGTGAAAGAAGAGAGGAACAAATAGGTCCGTAGTGGAGGGCTCCGGAATAATTTCGACCACCTGGGGATCTTTAACGTGCACTGACATCGCACAGCACACGGGCGTCTTAGCGTTTTTCCTCCATAAAAACGCAGCCGCCGCGGTCGGGTACCACATCAATGCAAATGACGTTTTTGAACGGGTTTATTCTGACATCTTTAATGCCTCCCGGTACGAGGCTCTCCAGATAAATAGAGATGGCTTGCCTGTTCAGGAGGTTCAAGTTGTCCGTTGGGTTCAACGGCACAAACAAGGCTGTATGCGCCGAGGAACTTCGCGCCGTGATGATCGTTGGCGTTCTTGATGAGGACACCGTTGACGTGCTCGATGAGGACGATTCGGCTTGTCTACGCAGTCTGCGCCTGGCCTTCTTGCCAACAACCGGTATGAAACCGTCGTCGGCCGAGGACGAGGGGTCTTCACTTGGCACCGAGTACACAACAGTGCCCTGGCTGCTCGAGTCACTCTGGCGGTGCAGGCGCTTCCTCTGGGCGGCTGCTGCCGACCCACCGGATTACAATAGATGCCCGGCAGCCTCCACTTCCATCGCCGTGGCAAAAAGGGAGCGGCGCCTCTCTGATTATATCGCAAATTACCAAAAAACTGCAGAGACGTGAAGGTAGTGTTCTGATACAGAACAACTTCGTTGTCTTCCGCCTGAATTTAACGTGTGTGCAAAACTAACGGCGTACAAAAAGAGCGCACACGAGGAATTTAGTGCGCGAGTTACGGGTAAATGCCGAGCGCATGAGTTTTCCTACTGGCGACTTCTCTACACCACGATGTCAAAATGCAAATTTCAAGTCTTTGCATACGCCCCGCGAAGGGGAGATCTCATCGAGATGTGAGTGATAGATTTCTTTACCAGTAACTGATGCTATGTCTAACCAGCGTTGCAACGAATATTTCGCATTCTCTAAACAAAACAAAGGGCGGCGTCCTGCTGTTTCTCTACACCAAGATCATTGCTCAACTTTGTTAGGCATTATGTCATCATTACTGTTGAGCCCGTCGAACATCCCCAATGACAACACTGGCGGTAGTCAAATTCAGCGGAATGGCTTTAAACAACGCCGTTGCGCTTAATTCCTCCAGTATATACTCGAGCGCCTGTAACTAAGCACAACAACGCGAAGAATGCAAGAATAAAGTGTAAGCTTTTAAAGCGGACAAATAGGCATAAAAGAACCGCATACCTAAACCTGTCCACTCCACGATGCATGCTTTGTCGCTGCCCTGGGCAGCAGTATTGCTCTCAGCTTAAACCACCGGGATGGTCTCTTTAACAAGAAGCCAGAGTGTTTGCGCTGGTTACGTATATCATGAAGGGCCCGCGTTTGTATCTCTTAAATACACCAGTGTGTAAAACAACACGGTACCTAAAATAAGTTTAAGTACCATGTTCTGTGCATGGCTTGAAGCACCACGCTCTAAATCATTTCTTATCCACCACGAGTGAAGGGATTCCAGGGTTTACGACGAGCTTCGTGAAATTCCACGGGAAATTCTTTACTGCGGTGCTTATACCCCGTATTTTTCAGGCACATGAGGGAGTTATTGCCCTTTGGCACCAGGCACGACGAGATTTTGTGTGCCTATGGAGACTGCGGTGCCGGATCAGTTAATACAGTGATTGGCCCGCGAATAGATCGGATGCAACGAACGGTGTACCAGGCGCCTGTCTCAGCTTGTATTTGGCCCGGTGGACCCTGCTTTCACTTTCACTGCTCTTTAAAAACTTTAAAACTTTAAAGAACAGCCGTGCGGTATCAAGCACCGAGATCCTTTTGCAGAATGTGCTTCTGAAGTAGTATATGAAATTCCTCTATTGTATGTGTGACGCTATAGTACATCGGTCAAACTGGCCGATGTCTCAATGAAAGATTGCTAGAGCACAGGAGGAAGGTAGGCAAATATAGAGATGGTAATCTTTCTCAACATTGTCATGACTGCGCTCAAAAAACAATAAGAAACCATGTGAACCTTTCTTCAGCGCATGCAAGATAGTGGCCAAGCATAGATATCAAGATGTTAGAGAGACAATAGAGACACCATCTGTCGCACTGACTAAAAAGGAAACAATGTTTTTGAGTGCGGCCACTTGATGTCGGAGTGCTGTCAGTTTGACGTCATGCATCAAGGTGTATTTAATGTGCTTGTTTGTCAATAAATCTTTAGTTGGAAGTAAGCGCTCGTGTTGTTCAGTCCTTCTTTGTCCCTGTTTTTTGCGCTTGTACATGATTGCAATGCACCAACTAGACCAAATGTCTGGGCTCTTTAAAAACTCTTGTCTAGTGAACAGATTTCCAGCTCACCCACTGCAGCAGGCTCGGACATCTCAAATGCATACCGAAGAGCTTAGCAGCCTCTTCACAGCTTCTTGATACTTCTGTCCCAGCAAGCCGAATGCGCGCGCCTCTCTTGGTACACGAGTGTTTGCCACTTCATCAGCACGCAAACAGGTATAAAAAATATTCGCTTTTAGTTTTAGACTGCACGAAATTGTTATATTTGCGCATATAAAATTTCGCAGGAAACTAAATTTGCCACTCTGCGTGCAGGTCTCAGTGGAAAAAACTACCGGCCATGCTCTGCAAGAGCACGGTTTGGATGTGTTATAAAGCTGGTGACTAAACTAACGACTGCTTGTGTATTTTTCAGACCACTACGAACATCATTTGTTGGCCATTTCATACCCGCCGCGGTGGCTCATTGGTTAGGACGCTCTGCTACTGAGCCGGAGTACCCGGGTTCGAACCCGAGCACGGCGGCCGCGTTTCGGTAGAGGCGAAACGCAAAAGGCGCCCGTGTACTGCGCGACTTCAGTGCACGTTAAAGATCCCCAGGTGGGCCCCGTAATTTTGCGTGGAGAAATCGTCGACCATTAGCCGTCGAGAAGCATTGTTTGCATCGTTCTTCAAGTCACCAGCGTCCGGTGGCAGTGAGAAAGCGACTAGAGAAAGAAAAGAAAAGAAACGAGTGATTGCAAAATACTTCCTAGAGGTTAACATAATTTTCCTACTCAGATGTGTTGCTCTGGGGATAAAAATGAGCCGACGGTTGACATGGAAGGTACGGCAGTAATAGCGAAAAAAATGACAACTAGTATACATTGTTTTTCAACAGGGACGTGCACATATAGTTCTAGTAGTGCTGATGCAAAAATAAAAAGCAATATAAAAATCGAAAGAAAGGAAAAGACTTTGGCTAGCCCCGGCATCTGCCATCACTACAGAGGCAGCTGAGCTGGTGCAGCGGAAATAAAAGATGGCAGGCAGAATGAAGAAATGCAATAAAAGAGGTGAGAGGACAGTAAGAAAGGATAAGGGGAGAGGTAACATACACAAATACACTATCTACATAATAATACATCTACACAGGTTGAACGCGTGTTGAGTCCATAAAAGAAGTGAAAGCATACGCGCACAACACTATGCACACTATGCACACTATGCAACACTATGCACTATGCACTGCACACTATGCACACTTATCTTCGCTCACACACTCAATCTGTTTTAGATCTCACATTCATTAGTCCTGGAATTGGCGTAACGAATTGGTCGACAGTTGATAGCGGCACTTCAAGTGATCATATACCTATTCATTTTGATATCATATGTCGTGCTACTCCGGCGTCTTCTCAGTTGCGGTCACATGTAAATTATGACAGATTTCAGACGGCGTTGCGCTCTGCCCTTGCTCCAGTGTCTAACATCGCCGAGGTCCACCAATCAGCAAGCATATGTCTGGCTATTGAGGAAAGCCGTAAAAAGTCGGAATTCCTGGTGAGGCCAACAAAAGGGAATTCTTCTAACTGGTGGAATGCGGACTGTACAAGAGATTACAGGCGGAGGAAGGCAGCATGGAAAAAGCTTCTTCATAACCAATGTCCGAATAACTGGAGTGATTATAAATTTATTGCAGCCACCTTTAAACGCACAGTTTCTCGCGCAAAGGAAAAATATGACTCAGAACAGTTCGATTATCTTTCAAAGGCGGGCAACCGACGTGCACTATTCGGTTTTCTACGGTCTAGGAAACAGCTCATGTCCTCTCATAATTTTCAGTCATTAGTTATGTCACCTGTAGAAGCTATCCAGGCGGTTGAATTAATAGCCACAGGCCTGCAAAAGCGGTTCTCGTCTTTACTACCTATGTGACCATTGTTGTTTGCACCAGTCGTACCAAATGATAATGCCTCACAAGTAAATCCATCAGAGCTTTCACAAGTTGTCCAGGGATTGCCAGCTGCTGCTCCTGGCCCTGATGGTGTTACCACAAAGATGCTCAAGATTCTATTTGAAGAGTCTCCCAACTCCTTATTGCACCTAATAAACTACTCTCTCAAACACGCTTGGATACCTTCTGAGTGGAAGCTGTCCAAGGTGATCCCTTTACTTAAAAATCAGGGTGGAGGCTATGAATTGGATAATATTAGGCCAATTTCTTTAACATCAAACGTGGTAAAGTTGATAGAAAGGTTGTTACTAATTCGGGTGTCAGCCATTGTGGACCGCAAAAGTATACTCAGCCCGTGCCAACTCGGTTTCCGGCCACGGTGTTCGATATGGAATGTACATGCTGATCTTGAGAGCAGAATTCTCCTTGCTCGTCGTCAACGCCTGGTCGCGGCTTTGGTTACGTTAGATGTCGCCAAAGCTTACGACAGTGTAGAACACTCCATCCTGATACATAGGCTACAGTCTCTTCAATTTCCAGATTATATAGTTGCATGGATATCTGCATTTCTTTATAACAGGGAATTCTTTTGCGTCCATAATGGTGTTCATTCGGAGAGGTGTAGACAAACGCGAGGTGTACCGCAAGGAGCTGTTCTTTCTCCTGTGCTCTTTAATATTCTCTTAAGCTCAATTCCTCTCCACCGCCATGTACGCACTTACGTCTATGCGGACGACATTGCGTTTTTTGCTGCTGCGCCGGATATACATTCTCTGTATGGTCTGTTGCAGTCATATTTGAATACACTTGAGCACTGGTTGAGCGCATTACACCTGAAGTTAAATGTTGGCAAGTGCGCTACTCTTGTTTTCCCTCTATTCACTCCTGTAGTGGTCTCTCTCACTTGCCAGTTAAAAATAATACCGCAGGTTCAATCCCTAAAATACCTAGGGGTCATTTATGACAACAAACTCACCTGGCGACATCACATTGACCATGTCGCGGCGAAAGGGGCTCGTGCCGTGGGCATGTTACGGAGATTATGTCATCACCGGTACGGCATGCGCAGAGATGCGCTATTAATGATCTACATAATGTATGTCAGGCCAATTTTACAATTTGGATCAGTGTTGTTTTCAGGCTCGGCTACATATAAACTTCGCCCTCTCGTCCTTTTAGAGAGGGAAGCACTTCGCATGTACCTCGGCCTTCCAAAATTTGTGGCTATCAATGTGCTGTACCTTGAAGCCCGCATTCCGTCTCTCTTATCACGACTTCAATTTTTAACTGTGCAAACTTACCTCAGGATCTATGAATCCCATTTCCACCGTTCCCAAAGCATTTTCTGTTCTCAGCCGACCTCCTTTTTTGGTGTCCCCTGGTCTCGTTTCAATTCCCCTCAGGTAGTGTTTGTGCAAAGATTACTTCAGCCTTTAGATGTAAACATTTATGATATCCTTCCTGCGCTTCGGAATGGGCCCACTATCCACATTGTTTTCGACGACATATTCCCAAAAAATGCAAAACTTTTGCCACCGAGTATTCTAAATGGTCTTCTAGAAGATCATCTGAGGACCCTACCAACAGATATAGCAATAGCCACTGATGCATCGCAATGCAATGAAAACGCAGGTGTGGGAATATTTTGCTCGCATTTAGACTGGTCCTTTTCTCTGCGCCTTCCAGATTTCACCCCTATTTTTCAAGCAGAGTTTCTAGCAGTTGTACTTGCTCTACGCAAGCTAGACCCCTCTATTACAGCAGTTGCAGTAATTACTGATTCTTTATCTTTGTGTTCGTCCCTCGCTGCACAGGTTGACGGTCCCATTTTATCAACTTTCTTATCCCTACTTCCTCCGCATTTGAGCCTTGTTCATTTAGTATGGGTTCCCGGCCACAGCAGTGTGACAGTAAATGAGATTGCTGATAATCTCGCAAAGGCTTCCCTCAGCGGCCCCGTGTTGCCAATCATCCCGGCTACAGCCTACATTACAGCATCTAGATTTCGGCGACGTGCGTTTTTAAGCACGCAAGACACATCACTTTTAACATCGGCGGATTATGAGCACCTTAAATATTATTGGAACAGGAAAATTTGTTGCTCTCGGCAGCTTGAAGTATCACTGACGAGGCTACGCTGCCGCATCCCCCCTCTAAATTTCTATTTACACAAGTCGGGTTTGGCGCTCTCTCCCCTTTGTGCATTTTGCCGTGAGCCAGAATCTATTGAACATTTTTGGCTGTATTGTCGCCGATTCAACTCACTGAGAAAAAGGTTGCTGGAGGAGCCCTTGCAGCATCTTGGCCTTAGTTTGAGCAGCCCGCTCTTGCTATCATTTGGCGCCACCACATTTGGGTTCAGCCACAGATCTGTTTGCACCGCTGTTCAAAATTTCCTGATAGAATCTCACCGACTGCCTTGCTAAGTGTTCCAACCTTTTCTTTTCTATCAATTATTACATTTTGACTAAATCATTAATATTTAATCACTCTATTTATTATTATTCTTAAAATTTTAAAATCAAAACACTCATCCCTTTTCTGTTCATGACGAAAAATTCACCGGTGTTGCGCTCCCACGTGCTTTTCCTTTTTGTTAACTGCGTTCAGGTGAAAAGCCACCCGATTCTTGGCCGATCCCCCAGTGTGGGTATGTGCCATCTTTTGATAGGCTAACAACAACAACAACAACAACACTGCAGCTGGAGTGGGGCGTCCAGCACATAGAGTGGCAAATTCATTTTCCATGTCAGTTTTCAAATACCCAATACTTACCTTCCCAAGTGTTTTAAAAGTAAGTGGTGTATTTTTCATACCTACTTGCTCGCTAATGAAATGACAAGCAGCCACGTAGGAACATAAAATCACGCGCATTCGTTTTGCAAGAACAGAAGAAGAAGTGCCTAGGAGCTGCGGAAGACGCTGAGCTGGCTTTTGATAGGCTAACAACAGCAACGCTGAGCTTGTCGGTTTACATTTCTGGAGCACGGCCCTCCTGATATGGGTGAGTTGGCAATGTCTGTATTCCATGACGAGTTTCTCCTAGTGGCAAGGATACTACGTGGAGGCGTCCGTCATGTCGAGTACAGGCTTAGACGACCGCCAGGTGCGGCGTTCGTCTTGTCGCGGTCTTGACATGGCGCCGATGTCGTGTTAGGCACCAAGTGAGCAATACCACCTTCGCCTGGTAGCTAAAAAAATATAGCCCACAATAAGGATTCTAAGAATCCACTAGGGAATTTGCCCTGTGAATTTCAGCAGCTCCACGTGAACCTAGAAATCCGTGCACTCGTGATGGCTTCGAAATGGTTTGAGAATGTGATGTCTTAAGCCATGCTAATAACACGATTCATTAACTGACTTTGGTACCATGTTCTAGCCCAAGCTATATTTTATAGGGTTATAAACCATGGTTATTCACTACTTGCCTAACCAGCCCAAAGGAGCATCTTGTTGAAGGGGCCGTCCCGGGAGATGACGCTGAGAGCAGTTCTGTAGCCGAAGGGTGCGGTAAAGCATTCATTGTGTATTAGAAAGGTTACGGTATACGGTGTTCTCAAGGTTACTTGTAGTCTTTAAAAGATATAAAACCTTAATCTCCCTTTCTTTGCGTTGTCGAACGCAGTTATAGGCGCACACATTCAATTGAAGATCTCAAGTTCAACGGCTTTTCTTTTTTTTCAAAGCATACCACTGACTTAGCCTGCCATCGATGTCGTGATCACTGGACATTGTGCAAGAGGTGAACCCTCAGTGGTTACATAGCGCAACGCAATTTCGAGCGGTGATCTTGCTGTGCGAAAAATAATATCGATCATTTTGTTCCCTTTAGGGCACATAAATATTGGTTAGGAAGCTAGTTACCTAAAGCCTTATTTACTTTTAAGAAATTTTCTCTCATTTCTCAATGGAACCAAGCCTCCGCGGGATGTGCGCAAAAGACATAAATTTGCATTTTTAAGCTGTAACGTTTACTGGTGGGGAGATGTCACATGTAGGAAAATTCATGCTCGTGTGTTTCGAACTGTTACCCGCAGCCTGATTTCATTTTTTCAGCCTTTTCTTAGATAAGAACTTGCAACACACCTTTATTGCATGCGTGGGACAGATAAATCTAACTTCTTCACTGATAAAATTCTAGTTCACTCATTTGGTGTATTAGAACTAAATTTTTGAACAGTCCAGCACACTAGCCATTTTTCTTGCCAGCGGCGACTATAACTTATTCCTGTTTTCATCGTCCACTACTTTGCCGACATAGCAAGTAAGAAGTTCATTACACTTTCTTTTTCAGTGAAAAGAACACTATAGTTTTTGCGCTGGCAATTTCTATTAAGTCATTTGTTCGTAAGATGATGGCCTGGACATGAGTTTCTGGTTATTTGCCTTAAATGTAAGAAACTTAAGAGCAGGTTCAGCGCTGTCTTATCCACCTATTTTTTTAGACTAATGCCTGGTTCTTGATTGGTTACAAGGGCATGGATTTATAAATAATTAGGACATGATAAAGGTGTAATCTTCATGGTTGACTGCAGGCAGCAAAATTTTGCTCTAGATTTTACCTGCTGTCTTGTCCTGCTTTTTTAGACCTGCGATACCGCTAACGTTTTTCTACAATTTCGAGCAAATGACTCCAAAACGTTTTCCGTCTTAAGCAGTGAGTGTGGGCTCAGAATAAAATATATCTACTTTTGTATTATTGAACACTTATGGAAGCCAACTTTGTGAGGATTCGTGCATCTCCACAAGCCTCAGTTCGTAGTTGAGATTCTTGATCACACAATTTCTCAGCAAATTTAACCTACGAAAAGACTGCTTTGCGGCAACGTTAATGTCGGTACATATGCCAACACTCTCGCACTTTTTTTCAGAGCAACAGGTTTCCTCTTCGGCCGAATCCGGCGCTGCAAACGAAAACAGGAGTAAGCTTGTTCGTGCTTGTGCGTCCGTCCCTCAACGCTGTGTTAGGCTTACAGCCGGGCTGTTAGTTTTTCTGAGACTGTTACCTTTCCTTGGGGCGATATAAGGCACCCGGATTCTGTGCTCCTAAGCGGAAGGTGTTCTTTTGTCATGCTTACCAGGAATGTTTCATCTCCGCGTTGTTATGGTGCATCTCTGGGCAGAGATCCAAAAACTAATAAGCATAAGACGACATCTGAGTATTGTCAACGGACGTTTCGCTTGTCAGCACATATTCACTAACATTGATAAATTTTCATTTAAGGAACAGTCTGGTTGTGTGCACACATGCTACGCACGCCATTACTCGTCGGAGACTTGAATAAGGAGCAACTTTTTGCTGAAAAAAACGCATGGGTTCGCTGAAAGCAGTTGGCCTCTCATTTTATTTTCCGCATACCATTTTCTTCTAGATGAACATATAGCTGTATTTCAAGAAAACGCTTTCTACCAACTGTTGTGATTCCACGCAATGCTGACCCAAGAAGCATGGCATTTTTAACCATAATCACATTGGTGTCATATTAAAAGCCGGGGACAACCAATTATAACGATAAGAATTTCCTCACCAGTAATTTTAAAATAGGTCATGCCCCTCTTTAACACTATGATATACGAGGTAAAAAAAAGCAAAGATATTACCACGCTAGTCATAACATAACAGATGGCGGTGCATTACAGCACAAGGCCTTAATCGGGCAGGCACAGCCACTATGCCCTGGTTATACCTGAAGCATGCAAGAATGTTCATCCGTGCCTTAACGCGTGCTGACTTGAGGTGCGTCATCCGAGTCGCTTGTATGTCTGCATTTGTGTGCCGCAGAAGACGAAGCTTGTCTACCTTCCGGCCTAGCATGCTTCAGCGCATAATCTGGAACCACAAATGTCCTCAGTGGGGTCATCCTACAGCGTCAGAAGTGGAAAGAAGCCAACGAATATTGATATTCGCCTGGGCCTATGCGACTTTCTCGATGGAGGTTTCTATGTCTGTCTCAGTGCAGGCAAATCGTTTTTACAGGATAAAACCCTAATTTTACAAGACAATAGTTTATGGTTTATGGTTTATGGGTGTTTAACGTCCCAAAGCGACTCAGGCTATAAGGGACGCCATAGTGAAGGTCTCCGCACAATTCCGACCACCTGGGGTTCTTTAACGTGCACTGAATTCGCACAGTACACGGGCCTCTAGAATTTCGCCTTCATCGAAATTCAACTGCCGCGACCGGGATCGAACACGCGTCTTTCGGGCCAGCAGCTGAGCGCCATAACCGCTCAGCCACCGCGGCGGCTTCCAAGACAATGTTGAGACAGTATATGCATTATTCTGTGCATTGGAGCATGTCCATTCGTTTTTGCTCAATGGTTACAGAAGTGGTCATGCGTTATGTTTTTCAATTTTGATTCTCCCAAAGTGGCAAGAAATTAAATATGCAGGTTTTTCTCGAGCAATATACTTTCTGTCTGACATTGCAAAGTCTCGCTGAATTTGTAATGCTTCCCAGAAAACAGCTACGGCTGCTTCAGTGCATCAGAATCGACATTCGAGATAGTCGTAGCTTCTTGCTCGTCGGAATTCGAACTTAATGAACTTATTCTCTACCGATATTCAGCTGCCATAAAGCGCTCAGGAATATACGTGGCACACGTTTAGCGGCTACGGAATTGGTCCGCGATGAGATCATTCTATGAAATCTATGCGCAAGATTAATTGGTGGAAATATAAGGAAGGACGCACTCTGGAAATATCTGATAATCGTAACGGGAAAACTCACACAAAATCAATGAAATATTGAAGCGAACAGGTTTCCATGGTAGTGTCGCTTAACGAGGTGGAATTAAGAACACATTGAAAAGCAGGTAAATGTTGAATGCTGGGGACAATCCTTACGCGACGACCCAAGAACAAGTAACAAGGAAATGCGAAAGATATAAGTTTGGAAAGGCTCTGGAGGAAATGGGTTATGATAGGCGTGGGTACAGAGAGGCAGTCTAAAACAGGTACCTCATAAATAATTACATGAAACTACAAAGAAGAAAATATAGGTTCCTAATGGAAGGTATTAAAAATCTTGTTGACGCAACGGATTTCGTAAAATCGGCATTCGACATGACTAGCATTCCGAGGATTCACCGTCAAATAACCGACCAGATGTGGCTATATAGCGACGTGAGATGAAATGATGTGTACTCTACGACCCACCTATATTATTGCACAGCTTTTAGCTGCGCAAATATTGAACACTGCTATGTTCTTTTCTCGACTTTTGTTAAACCTGAAGCTTTCCTAATTAAGCTGGCGCAGATAAACGTTTTTGGCTATATTTAGCGCTATTTTTCTAATTTGCCGTGCAGGGTTTTAACTAAGAATACCAGGAGTGAGCGATGAGGGGCTAGTTAGCATTAAATGATTATAAAAACATAAAACTACTTAGGAGACTGAACACAGAAGACAAGTACAAAGTTCTGTCTAATTCTCAGTTGTGTATTGCTTCTCTGCATAGTTTTATGCTTTTATAATAGCAATAATATTAAAAAACGCCTTTATTTTTCAGAAAACATGCGTACAATTTTAAGACAGGTCTGCCCAAGCCATAAAGACTTCTAGGGCAGCACCCGGCAGTCGGTGAATGACAAAGATATTGCAAAATAGGCGTGACAAAACAAGCAAACAAGAATAACCTTATTACCAAATGTAAACAACAAAAAAACAGTTTAAGTTACCGACATATGGGTTTTTAAGAAGTTCCTTAATTGTGACAGCGAAGAAACTGAAAAGATTGAATCAGGCAAAGAATTAAAAATTTTGGGTATGTAATAATTACGAGTGAAGCATGGCTCATAATCATGAGTGTAGCAGCTGAGGTGCCGTAAAACGGGGGTGCTGTCGAAAAGAACGAACAGGAATGAAAGGAACCAAAACTGCACTCTCCCAAAAGTGACTACGAATAACTACATGATGGAAGAAGGCACGCAAAAAAGGGCAGCTGTAAAAACGAAAATAAATTGCTGTCAGGCGAAACTTCCATGTTGTATGCCAGGGATCGAAGGATGTTCCTCAGTATAGCAGTCAATTTCATTCGCCAAGTTTATGGGCAGTGATAAAACACAGCGGCTCCATATCTGAGGATACCATAAATAAGAGATGTGCAATGAGCTTTCGAGTGCGAAAACGTAATAAATATAGAACATTGTATAGTACACATGATAAACCACGAAGCATGTTTCATACTACGATAAGCTGACTGTCCAAATACATCAACAATGCAACAACAATTAAGGCTATGTAAAATAATGTTTCAACAAAGGGAAGCTTTATATGGGGATTATGAAAAAAGTGAGTTTATTGTTTTGTTGAATAACTGAAGTAGAATTATTGAAAAAATAGCCTATAACATGCACCACATCCGTTTTAGGAGCATACATCGCGAGAGGGTGAAGCATTTATTGACACCAATAGCGTACGTGTCATTAGCGTATTGAAGAATGGAACGTTTTGCTGCAGCATATGATATATCATTTACAAATAAACTGAAAATCAAAAACGATAAGACAGAGCCGTATGGAACATCTCCTAACAGAACTGATTCCGCAATTTGATGCCCACCTATTTCAACAACTTGAGCCCGATTAGAAAATCATCAGCAAATCATTAAAAGCACCCCTAAATCCCATGACAATCGAAAGCCTTGCTTGCGTCCAAATACAGACCACATGCGAATTTGTTATTATCAAAATATGAGTAAATTATTTGACTGAAACTTTCTAGTAACAAAAACTTTCCTTTACTAAACAATGAAACCAAACTATGCCACTGATAGGATATCAATCGTGAGAACAAAACTGTACATAACTGGCAATAGGTGCTTTTCGAGGATCTACGCAGTCGCAGGTAGAATTGAAATGGCCCATAATTTTCAATAGCCTGCAACGATCCACATTTAAGTAATGATTTAACTATGGCAACTTTTAAATTCTGTGAAATGAAGCATTCAGTAATAAAACTGTTCAACATAAAAAGTACCGATTGCAAAATCGTAAAATTACGTTAGAGGTCACTCATTTTGATGTTGTCAATAGCTGCAGTTTTCTTCGAATTGAAGTTAAAGATTATGCTATCAAGATCTTCGGGTGCAATAGAGGGGAGAAAAGCTGAAGAAGCTGTGCAATATAAAGACCGTGGAACCTCATAGTCGGATAAAGGAAACTTCTTGGAAACCTGAGAAAAAAAAACGCATTAAACTCACAGGCCATAAAGAGCAAGTCTTTGATGGATTTAGCAAATGAATCGCTGATTGATTGTTTTGGGTTTCGTTCAAAAAGGCAATTAATAGTTGACCAAATTTTATGTGAAGAGTGTTGGTTGTTATGAAAGGCCTATTTAAATACTTGGGTTTCGAGGTGCGAATCAATGCAGTAACTTTATTTCTAAGCAGCCTGAAAATATCCTTCAGGAGTACGTTGCGGCTACGCTTGTAACGTGTCGAAAGGGCGTCTTTTTCTGCAATGGCGTTTAGAATATCACCTGTTATCCGCGGAATATTTGGGTTGCGTCTTTTGATCACTTTGACCTTTTGTGATGAGGCATTTATGAAACTGATAACCTGTACAAATCTGTCATACACGTTAAAAGAATTAACTTCCTCGAGGAAAGAGACCTAGTTAAAGTCTGCTATAAGGTTATCTAATGTGGCAGTGTTTGCATATGAAAGTCGCTCCTCGTTATGGTATGATTTATTTGAAGAAGGAAAAAGGATATGCGTACCTACAAAGTAATGATCTGAAATTTCGTATGTAATTACCGAAGAGAAAGTCTTGGTAAGCGGAGCTCTTATATTAACGTCATCAACACAGTCAGCTACGAAATGTTTTCCCAGGTACTCTTCTCTTGTGTTGTCTTTTATTGTTGGTTCAATACCATAATCATGCGGTACGAAGAAATCACATTACAAAATGTTTATTAGAACAGCAGCATATTTGTACAAAATTATAAATTTTTTTCGTGACCGTATCTTATACCCCTGTCACACGGGCACTTTCGATCCTCATTGAGTCAATGCTCATCTAACTCAATGCAGATCGACGGTTGTCACACGGCCACTTCCAAGCGCAATCGAGCTCGATCCTGCTTGACTCGATGCCGATTCCTCAAGAGTGCTTGAGGTTCCAAGCACAATCGAAAACACTCTCGCTCTCATGAAGCTATAAAAATAAACACAAGTTAACAAAACCAAACCACAATTGTTGTTGTAATTGATTAAAATGTAATACAGAACATTTTTCAGGTACTATGCCTGCTTATATACAAACATTTGAAAATAATCTCTTCACCACGCTCCAAGCTTCGCATTCAGTGTAAACAAAGATGGCGTCCTCCTGCTCGTCGGCGCGGAAACTGTGGAGCGAGCGCGAGACAGCCGCTCTCATCGACTGCTGGCAGGACCGCCTAAATGATTTGCGGCGCCAGAAGAGAAACGCCGGAGTCTGTGCAGAAATCGCGGAGGCGTTGCGGGCCCTCGGGTTGCATCGTACAGCAGCAGAGGTGCGCCACAAAAACCTGGCGCAGATACGCAATGTACCGATTTGGCTACGGATTTGGCTGCCGCTGCCCCCGACTGCCCAGTGTTGCCGGACATCGCCATGTTATGGCTGTCGGCGGAACATTTGGCGCCACCTAACACACATGAGGGAAACTTCTCAATGAGCATTGAAAATGCCCGTGTAGCACCGGATGTTTCGAGCGTGCTCGAAAATCTCGATGCAGATCGAGCTCAATGAGGATCGAAAGTGCCCGTGTGACAGGGGTATTAGAAAATGGGAATTGTAATTATGCAGATGTCATCAACAAGAACTATCTGACAAAAGTATTTTTTTTTTGCAGACGAGGAAGTACGCAAGTAAGTATTACCCTTTCTATTGATCCTCAAAAGACCTAATATTGTGTACTTCTATTCTTGTTGCAGCTATAAAGCAAAACGCCCGCAGAGCATTGCCGCCTATGGCTTAAAATAAGAAGTGCGACAGAATATTTCTTCTTTAGAAAGCAATATTGCTGGAGCGGCATTCTTCCGTTAGTCTGGCAAGAAAATTTTCTCCCTAAAGTCACGTCGATTATTTTTAAATGCTCCGCGGTCTCTATGTTAAAAAAACAATCATGTTCTTTACAACAGCGGACTGGTCTGAGCAGATTTTTTCTAGGCCGATATACCTAGGGTAAAAATTTGCTGCTGTGCTTCATTATGCCCCAGACGCCTGCAAATTCTGCCTGTAAACGCAGCTTTCATATCATCTGGTAAACCCGTGCATACGGATGATTTGCGACGGTGACTGCCTCGCAATTTTTTTTTCACACACCTTAAGCGCTTACTGCGAACTAGTGTACAGGCACAAAAGCTGGCTTCATTTCATGGGCGAAAATGGCGAAGAAAGTTTCCCAAAATGCAGGGGCATTTGTAGACTTCAATTTGAGTTAACTACCTGTGACGGAAGCCACCAGACACCAAAACGAAGAATAGGATAGAGCAATGTTTTTTTATGTGTGGTATAGAAGAATAAGACATTTGTATTTTACCATTTTTACCTGATATATAATTCGCTAGAAAACAGAAACAAAAAACCACATGCTTCCACTGGGAACCGAACAGACGACCTCTGTACTTAGCGTACTGTGCTTCATCAACTGAGCCAAGGCAACGCCTGCCCAGACTTTCGCTTTTGAGTGAATTTGTGCTGCATGTAACCTAACCTTGAGAATTTTTGAACTCATTAGAAGGTTCGACATCCGCTGTCAAGGTTCAACTGGCGAAGTACCGGGCGCGGCTTACGGAGACTTCGATTGTAATTCCCCTAGCGGCATGTGCTTATTATGCGATAGCATAAACCCTCGCCGGAGCTAAAACACGGCGCCATACGGCGTTATCCAGCAAAATCCTGATTGGGTAGGAGGCAATGGTGTCATCATCCACGTGGCAAGACCTGACAATGCGCACTTGTTGGCTGCAAGTGACATGTCCAGATCGGGAGCCTCACCAGACAAGGTTCGTCTGAGCGAAGCCTCCCTTTTTCAAACGCGCCAGGGTAGTGTACTTCAAGAAGTCGCAAAGCCCAACCTTGATCACACCAGCTTTTCTAGTCATTTCCGGAAAAACTATTAAGGGTTTCGAATATTGCGGCATCGCCAATGCATCATTGAATTAAACATCCCGGTGTTTTTTTTTTCTTATCAAGTCAAAAAATGATAATGCTTGCAATTTAACACTGAGAAGCTCTACAAATATACACTTTCTAATGTGTTTATTTTTTGTGTTCGCGACTGTCCTTCTATCAAACACGTCCCTATACGTGCCTGCTTATTTAGTAGGCTACGCTCAGATGGCCTGTGCTGCTAAGGGCCGCTAGAAATGGAGCCCTCAAAACTGTTTCAGTATAGGCATTTTGACCATTCTCAAACACACTCCATTGGGTTGATGAATATCGTAGTTTGCAAAATATAAAATACTTTACAAATTTAGAGACTCTATCAGTAACCATTCTTCGCTCCTGCGTTCAGTTTACGCCAACCAAATCCTACTTGAAGGCTTCACGTGATACTTTGACACCATCTTTCTGTCATTCAATCTTGTCGGCATGAATCAGCTCAAACATATATCTTGTGACGCCGTCAGAATAGCTATCAAGCAAAGCTTGAAATCAGCAACGATAATGTTCTTTCCACGTAGCAGCGAAATTAGACATCAAAACTGTTCTTACTGTATGCAGCTCCAAGATTTGAACTCAAAGACTCATTTTTTACTTGTTTCTGCAAAATTACGCGTAATTTCTTTGAAGCGAGTTTTGTATTCGCAATGACAAACATAACGTATGCGCTGCTTAGTGATGAACACGTTCACCTGTTTTTTCAATAGTGTCGGTGCTCCGCGGCAAGCGTGGGCTTTCGTAGGATGCATGAGCACCCTTGTCCTTGTCTTCTTTATTGTCACGATGTTCGCCACTGTTCGAGGTGAGTAAGCCCTTTTATTCTCTGTCCTTCGTGTGACAGTAATAAGCTGTGTAAGGAAAACTATAGAACCGAGAAAACCAAGGCACGCGATCATTTTATTCATTTGATACTAGACAAACATGCTTTCTCTAAATTTTTACTTACAGCGCATCAGTGTGAAAGTTCTCCATACCGCCAATATTCACAAACAATGAATAGTTTTCCTAATAACCTTCTTATTCTTTTCTCTCTTCTGCGTACACAAACTGCTTCATTCGCTCTACCTGACGAGGGAAAAATACAAAAGCACTATTAACTGACGATAGCGCATGCACATATGGATGCTGCTTTGCGACTACCGTGAAATCTGTGTCGTCTTTCAACCTAGCGTTCGCTCAGCATTCTCCCTTGGACGCGCTGCAAAGCAATAGTACCCTTTGTCACTGAAGCTTGCCAGATGACTAAACCATTTACTGCAGCACCTAGTGCCCAAAATATTTCAGTGGTGCTGCTTCAGGTAACCATCCTCTAAAAGATTATGCGCCAGCAGTCTTTTAGATGCTAAAAAGCTTCACTTTCGAGGACTTACCGAGATATAAGGCGGTGTCAGGAAAAGATGGCCGCCAGGGCGACGAAGGCGCACGATGAGCGACTGTCGAGTAGCTCGAACTGAGATGTTTTGTTTGTCGTGCGAACAATACCAGCTGTTTTGTGAACCGCTTTTCATTGCGACACGCTGGTAAAGTAGGGAAAGACAGAGTAATGAGCATATATGACGGGAATGGTCGAACCTTCCAAAGCGTAGTAAAATATGGCTTTTAAAGTTTTCTCCTGCGTTCCCAGTGAGTAGTCAAGACTGTCATAAAAACCAACAGGGTGCTTTTTTGACAATAAATTTTAAAAAAGTAGAAGTGTCGCGAGGAGGGATCTGCAGATATGATTGTGATGCTTCAACCTCTTCATGTATTAGAAATTGCGTTTACAAGCAACTCCCCGCGAAAAAATGCTCTTCTCCAGATTTCCTGGGAATGTGTGGACCCGTGATATAGGCACTAAGAGCGGGGCCAAACTGTTCGCGTCAAACTTGTATTGGTGCATATCAAGGTACATTGCTGTCAGCTCCACTGCATTTAAGCATGACGGCGAGCTCTACACATATTGTGCGTAATAAACTTCTTAAAAGATCTGCTTGCGTCTATTAAGCTTGAAAGCAGTAGCTTCCTTTGCTTTGCAAAAAATGTGTGAAGATAGCGTGGTAGCGGAGAGAAAGTGTTCAGTAGAAAGAGCAGCGAAATAAACATTCGCGCCCATAGAAATGCCAGCTTTCATTTGCGAACGTATGCTTCCCTGTGAGCCAACGCAGTTCTAAAATGAAAACTCTGTTTCAGCCTTACTTGAACGTGAAATTTTAGGTATTCTTTGCACAAATCTTCATTTCAAATAGTGAAGTTAAAAAAGCGATAAGTAGAAAATATTTATAAACAAAGATCATTGTACCACAGCCATGTCGCCATGTCCAATTGACATCAGCTTTCCGTGGGCATGAGGGAGCTTTTGAGCTAGTGACTCACTTCTGAGTGAGTCACTAATTTTCAATAGGTACAAGTACCTCGTTGGCTTGGGGTTTCACTTCTGAGGCGGGAAACATTTAGAAGAGAGGGCATTTCATAGAACTTCTTGCACACTACAAAGTTTAGACTTAGTATTTATTGCAAAAACATCCGCTACGTTATAAAAATGAAATAACTTTAATCAATCCATAATTTCCAACCTCACTGAGCAAACCTTGAACACTCCGCTGCCATTGATCTTCGAATGGTCCCCATCACTACAAACTAGAAAAGCCGACCATCTCTCCAATAAACGCCAAAAAATTGTAGAAACGTTGCAAGAGAACAGCGAAACCTCCATTTAATCACGTTAAATGGAGACTTCTGGATCATGCTTGAACGCTTGCTCTTGCATAGCCGTGATCAGTAACCGCAGTTAACAGCGTTGCCGTGCCCATAGGAAGGCACGGGGTGATTCGGAAGAGATAGTAGCGTAAGAATCATTGTCTAGGCTCAAACGCATCAATGCCACCGTGCGCGTTGGTAGCGTGGCAGCTGGTAACGACAAAGTGTTCTACGGTCGCCGAAGAAAACATTAGCCATAGTATGAGAAACTGCTAGGCCACGGAAGGAACGGGGGAGGGGGGGGGGGTGATTCGATAGGCTAAGTGTGCTACTCTGTTGATAGCGCGTAGAGGAAGCCTCCCTAAGCTGATATGAGGGAGCCGTTCCCACACGCCCGTTTTGTCTGAGGCTGTCGAGAGGTAACGTGGATGCAGTGTAGGTGAGAAGAGTTCGCTCATTGTCAGTTTTACGTGTCGCCTTGTTATGTGTCGCTGATGATAACTTGCTGGGATGCAGCTGACAGGGCCCCAACGTATTATTTTGTTGCACTAAACTAGCTAACTTACGCTCGCACTTCAAGGTAAAAGAAGTCTCCCCCTTCTTCTCATGAAGGGTCAACACATTATATGCTACAGGGCGCTTTTCCATGTTCGGAACACAGTTGTTTAGGTTCGAATAGATATTTATTGCAATTTCTACCATTTAAACTAATATCTTGAGTTTCGTCGCTCGCGATAGTGTGGCTATTTACAGGATTCTAATCTACTATTTTTCTATCCCAGCCCTTACTCAAGCTACAAAAATAAAGCGCGACATTGTAACCGCAAGAAAAAAATCATTCACTGCCCGCCTGTGAGAGATAAGCGCCCCGTAGGTTGGCGGAAGATGGCTGAGATCTGTGCAACCGACTCAAGGTCGTTGCTGAAATTTTCCTTTTTCGGCGGATTGCTGCGCTTATGAACCATCTGTTTCGTATTAATTGGCTGACTGTGTTCGCCGGACTGCGTTTAATACGGTTAATAAGGCATTGAATGGCGCTGTAGAACTCACTGTGTTACAAGGAACGGGCATAGCTCCCTCTCATGCAGTAAATTTATTGTTATTTCCCAAAAAAATTATTACTCTAAGTTGAAAACCTGTCTAACGTCGTTCTCACTTTACTAAGGCTGAAAGGTCATTTGCAAATGTTTCCACTGAGCATTTTGGCCGAGGAGAAGCTCAGCTATTAGTCTCAGTGGCAACGGACTGCTCTGTGCGCTGCCCAAGCCTAAACCCACAACCGCCTCTGTTCGGCACTCATGGTTTCGTCTGCCTGCGCCTATGGTTAAAGTACCGCAGTAGCTGCGCTAAAAATTCGCACAACCGAGAAGCATAATCCTCGGCCAATTTTTTTCTACTACGAGAAGTTTCATTACAGGAATTGTCATGTAGGTGCCGAAAAAGTGCGGTTTTGCGCTTCGCAAAAACAGAGCGCACTGTTTGCAAAAGCCTCAGATATGGTATCTGTATCGTCGCCTTTTAGCAGCTGCGCAATATTTGTGCGCATCGGAAGCTGTAACCCTTGCTTTTTTAGCTGTTCGACCTGGCCGCAACGAAGATGTTCCTCATTTCTTTTCTTGAGTACGCTAGACTTGACTGCGGTCTCGGAGAAATGTCAAGCGACTACGAATGCACGCGTGAGCTTTCTGCCAACTACATTCATCTACAATTCTCGCCTGTAGTATCCCAAACCTTAAGCGTCTAGAAAGAGACTCCGTTCAAAATTATAAAGGGTAAAGTCTTTCAGACCTTCGCTCCCACTAGAAACTGGTTACGAGCTTCAAAATCTATCCTGCTTTTTTTCTTCAAGGCTGTGTGTTACATAAAAAATGTGTTTATCTCTCTCTTTTCAAGCGTTCCTGCGGCTGAATACTTTGAATACTCCTGGTGAGCGTTATTAACCTATTTTCAGTGGTCGGTAATATGTGGTTGACCTTCCCCATTGGTTCAAAGTGATTCCATGGATTTTCGAGAGCTAACTCCACTCTATGGGTGGGCCTCAGATATATTTAATGAGCTTTTTATCTTAATGAAATCTTTAAATATTGATTTCGCAGTGAACTTTATTTTTCGTCTTGATTAGTGGATTCATGCAAAGAAGCTCAACTCTAGCATTGTCTGCGCTTTGTAATTAATAATATTAATTGGTTTTGGGGGAAAGGAAATGGCGCAGTATCTGTCTCATATATCGTTGGACACCTGAACCGCGCCGTAAGGGAAGGGATAAAGGAGGAAGTGAAAGAAGAAAGGAAGAAAGAGGTACCGTAGTGGAGGGCTCCGGAATAATTTCGACCACCTGGGGATCTTTAACGTGCACTGACATCGCACAGCACACGGGCGCCTTAGCGTTTTTCCTCCATAAAAACGAACCCGCTGCGCGCTTTGTAACGGTAAACATCAATTTAGGAGCCCTGTTACGAGTTTTGAGATAAACGCCTTAGGCAATAAATCCAGGATTTCAATTATTTTTAACTTTTCAGCCCCCAAAAACAGAGTTAGTATGTACACTCCGGCGAAACACTGTGCAATGAAGAAAAACAAAGTGGTTTAAAGCAAGCGTTAGGTGGTAGATACATGAAACTTAATGACACAGTAAGGAAATTCGAGATGCTTCATGTTTAATGTAGTAGCCGAAAAACTCCCGTAGCTGCATAATAAAGCAAAGTAAGTGAACTGAAATTCCCATTAACACCGATGAAGATAGACATCATCGGCAGGAACAAAAATAACCGATTGTACATTACATATGTGAGATGGCCATTGATCTGGTAATCAACGTTGCCTAAGGAGTTTTTGCGCTATCCTTGAAAAGATTTCTACATCAAGAAATTTTTCTAAGCTCACATCTTCTAGAGAAGTGCCACAACGTCAGAGGTTTCAGCATCTGCAGTTCGGATAAAAACAGCAGCTCTAGCCTACGTAGCGTTTCTATAAGATTAAGATCAAACATCATA